>JAHPZR010006979.1:0-58180 GCA_019787425.1 Platygyra sinensis | reverse complement strand
TTCCAATCGAATCCCGTTGAAGCCCTGATTTTTTTTCAGGCTTCTTCTTTCCAGTTGCTTAAATTGGAAAATTTACTGCGATGATCATTCTTCACTTTCATCTACAACCGCAGTACAAATATGAATTATTTCATATATATACTCCACATTAAGGTATGTGTGTTGTCCCAAAGTTGAGATATTCGTCGAAATGTTCTGCGCAAAATTGTAGAGCTTAGTATGGAGCCGCCATGTTGGAGGACCTCCATGGTCCTCCAATATGGCGGACGGTAAATAGTGTGAACATCTGGAACTTACTTTGGCTATCTAGTCGACTGATTTTCTGAACCGAACCAAAAAATATTTACACTTAAACTTCTTACATGGATCATAATCACGAGATAAGTGTATATTTTTCGACAAACGGTATCTTAGCTTTATGTCCCGCTTGGCAATAACTTGGAAATTCAAAATGCGCTGGTTTCCAAACGAAGGACGCTACTGAGCTGGAAAGTTGTAAACAGGTAAAAATTTAGTGCCTGTTATGTCTGATGAGGATAAAACCTTCAGTGGCTCTGTAGTTTAGAGTTGAGAATTTAATGACGTCACCTTGCACACACTCTATATATATTTATTTCAATTCATCGTTCTTCACAAGTAACGACGTAGAAATCGTACAGGTAAACCTTATTAAAGTCATTTTTTTGATTTAAAACAGTAGATTATGTTTTCACTTTAACAAGACACAAGCGATCTTATGGCATTTCTTAGTTCTTTGTTCCACCAAATATTAATAATAGGATTAATTGAAGCATTCATGAACGTGATTGACAAGGCCCATGGAAACAAGTAACGAAATAGTTGAACAATTGATGAGTGAAACCCTCTTATTAACACTGCAGGAACCGCACAAATCAGTAAAGCAGCGCTCAAAATCATCACGTGGTTAGCTACTGTCTTTTCCCGTCTTAGAATGGTAGCTCGCTGTTGGTTTGACACGGTGACACCTAAAACCTCATTCCTGTGGGCACGAACAGCGATGAACATTCTAACGTGATTGATGATCGACGTCAGAACAACAAATATTACGACTGTTCCACCGCAAAGAAACTTTAGCAAGTCATTTGAAGCCAAAAGGACTTCTGTTGCTACTACAAATAGCGTGGCGCTAACTCCAGCAAATACAGCCCTTTTTATTGCACCTGTTGAAACAACAACCAAACAAATAGAAATTAACTACAATAAAATAAAATACACGGAGAAACCCTGAACACATTCCTCATGTATGTTATCCTACGCATGTCAACTTGCATGAACTATTTCTATACGATTACTTATCAGAAGAGCTTTATGATGTAACATATCAAACTCGAGAGAACGTGTTGCATCGGGAATCTGAACACCGAGAAAAGGGTTAAAAATACGACGCTCACCGGAGTATTTTTAACGAAATTCGACGTATTTGGATAGCAGATAAAACACTTTCTCGAGTGTTTGATATATCGTATCGATTAAAAACAAAAACCAAGGAGTAAAAGAAGAAGTAGAATCGTCAAAATCTACGTTAATTAGGACCGGGTATTTAAATCTCCTTCACGGGCGCGATTTTCTTTGGTTTAACTTGATAAAATACTAATGAGTTCGAGAAGGTGTGATAATGACTAACAAATAACGATAACGATAACGATAACGATAACGATAATAATAATAATAATAATAATAATAATAATAATAATAATAATAATAATGAAAATTTAAAATCACCCTTTATTGAGAAATAAAACGCGAATTCTAACATGCATCCATACGGAACTTATTACAATACTTATTACAATACTTATTACAATACTTATTATATAAGGAAATAATACTAAAAGTAAACCAAGGATAATGATGAATGGTTTTCGACTTAATTTTTTTAGGATGTGACAGTGAAAAAGCTCTGACAAGTTTTGATTTTTGAGATACGAGGTGAGGCACTTTTTTTGCCCTGGCTTGAAGGAGGGAGCCATTTCCTCTTGTCACCTTGCTTCTATCATCACCCGAAATAACAATTATTACTAATAACAATAAAACTTAAACAATTATTACTTCACCTAAACTTTTGGGGTGGAGATACATTTTTGAATTGCTGGTGATAGTTATTGCCCAAGGCTGGGTTGTTCAAAGCCCGAGTAAGCTAACCCAGGGTTAGCGAGAATTTTTATTTCAGTTTTTGTAACTTTTTGGTTAGGTAATTTGTTTATATATTTTTTGCCCCTCAGTTTTGAGCTGTAGTAATCTCAAACTACACCAATAGTTAGAGGTGAAAAACGTTTTTAAAGAAGAAAAAATAATGCCTCAGTTAACGTTTAATCCTGGCTGAAAGTGTCCATACGGCCAAGAGGTTGTTTTAGGTTTTCATTATCTCTATAACATCTAAAAATGTCTTCAAACCCAAAAAAGTGAATTCCGATGCTTTCTTGCCATAAAATCAAGCTTTAAATTTCCCGCCTTGGCCACGCCCAATGAAGATGACCGCGTAATGATAGATTGGTGACGAATGACGTCACTTCAGGAATATCTCAAAGCTTTATGCTTTTATTTTGCTTGCTTGACGACCGCATTGCTTCGCCAACTTCAGTTTGTTTGTTTTTTGTCGAGGAAAACTCCTCACCACTACTGAAACAACAATTACCTAAACTAGAAGGATTTCGTGATTCCTGACTTGACGTCACGACCCATTCAGAAACCCAGACCCTTTTCTGCACTGACTCACAGTCAACTTTATTGGGCGTGGCTGAAGCGGGAACTTTAAGCTAGATCTTAGGGCGTTAAAATCTCAGAATCCAATTTTTTTTCTTAGAATACCTTTTTACACAGTATAGAGCTACCATAACTATAAAAACCCTGTTGGCCGTATAGACACTTTAACGTTAACCGGCTTTCCAACAACCTGGTCCAGTTTTCCACACCTAAACCTATCACAGATTAGTAGCCTATCAGGATGTGCATTTGTTTTACACCAGCCATCAGAATCATTGATAGTATAATAAATCGCAGTTTATGGTTTGAAAGGTATTTCAATTAGTCGCAGTGTTTCATTTCTAGACGTTAAGCACCATCATAATAAATAATCGATAAACGCGGTTTAATTTGAGACGAAATAGCTCAAACCATGATCTAACTGAAAGCAAAACAGCTCGAAAATCCCACTGATCAGAAAAACATTAACTTATTTACTAATGGTTTGATATGAAATGAAGAACATTACTTCATTGTGATCGGCTGACACCACGCAAACTTTCTTATTGCTGATTTTTGCGTTACAATACGTATTTTAAAACAAGATTGAATGACAAATCGAGCATTTTAAGGATTTTCCAATAATACATGCCAATAAAACGCATGCAACAATTTGAGGCCAGACAGCATAATTCGTTTATATGATCACTTACCTCTGTTGTTTGCAGTAGCTCGATACAGTAGAGGTTTGGACAAGGCACTGTAACGATCAAAGCTCATAACTGCAATGTTAACCAAGGATAATAATGTAGTTATCCTGTAAGTCCATCGATTCAGTACATAGAGTTCAAATTGATAATCACACGATATGTGGGCTCGATGAATCATCAAGCGCCTCGCAGCAAAGAGTGGTTGGGCAATGACACCTGATAGAAAATCAGCGAATGCCAGGCTACAAAGCAGCATGTAGCAAGGTTTATGCAAGAAGGGTTTCTTGACTACCACGACTATGACGACCAGGTTACCAAGAAAAGCCAAACAACAGAATGGCAGATTTACAGCAACAAGAACAACATCGTTGATGACGGCTACAGTGTCATTGACAGGAATAACATCTTCAGTAACCAGACCACAAATGCTTCCGTTCCAATCTGAAATCATTTTAAAGAGCTGCACAGGCTGCCCAGGAGATTGACCATTCTGCTGTTTCTCTCAGTCTAGTAAAATAAAAAGGGTGATCACAAATTAACACAAACTCTTGCTATTTAATTATTTCGAAATTTCCTTTGGTCTTAAGGGGGTAAGGCTGCTCAGTAAATACGTTTTTGCGCGGGCAAGAAAGTATCGGCATGTATTGAAAAATTTAAAATGACTTGATCCGTGTTTCATTATGTAATAGCCCTTTCTTTTTGTTTCTAGTAGGTCAGCTGAAAAAAATGGAAGCCAAAGACTTTTAACTTAAGCTAACGAAGGATGCTAATCTCGTAAGACTGTTTATGATCCATTCCCTTTTTCTTAAAACACAAAGCGCAAAAACCGAAATAGAACTATCTTTATCAGCCTCTTCTAAAATTCACATTACTTTTGCTTATACTATTTTCAAGATTAGGAGAACAATTTTGTAAAGAAACCACTGAAAGAGTTGCCTCTATCTGTTGCATTTGAAATTTACATTTCTAGAATATCGTCCTTAAGTAGGCCCTGTTTTTTCCAATTTTTCCAAAATACGAAACTTACTGATCCAAAGTTAAAGATACCGAAATTGCCAAACTAATTTAAGCGATGAAAACGTGAATTTCTGTCTCTAAATTTCTATGGTTTTGAATAGAAACGACGTAAAAGACTTTAAAAGTGTAAGCCGGCAATATGAAGACAATTATTATACTTCGATTTTATTTAACAAAGCTACGAAATCGAATGCCATGGGCTCTGCTCAATGTTACAAAATAAAGCCATAAAAAATCATAGGCAACTGGTTTAGAATTTTATACAATTGTTATTAGGCGAAGAAAAGCGGTTTTTAGTTATTTGCGAATGTAAATCTAGCGTATTTTAAAACAACGACTACGCAGAAATGTTGGAAAAAAGGAATATTGTTATACCTCCCAACTCAAATACGTTCTCCGATTGGAGGAGAACGCGTCACGTGCCGTGGGTTAAATCTCTCTAACTCCCTAGGGTGAATAAAACTCACCAACTCGCTAGAGAAACAACAACTTAAACTTTGGACTCGCACGTGATCACGTTGTGCACCTTGAAACCGCCGGAAATTTGTGAACCAGTCGGCCTGATGTTAAAAAGCCATTGAAGTAGGACAACGTTTCTCATTAGAGACGGCATTCATTATTCAAGAAAAGGGATTTATATCATGCAGGTTAACAAAAGCGCAAATACATGTATGAACGTTTTGTGTCTCCAAGCTTTTTGGTTTGGCGCCAAAATGGGTTGCCCACGTTCGTCAACTCGCTCGTCGATCGCCGTCGCCAAGTAGGAAAGTATTTGTGTAATTTACAACAAAATATGCTCTTCTTGATCAAATCAAACTCAAAATGCTCGAGTCAAGCATTAGAAGACGCCAAAGCAACTATAGTACTGTCTATATTTTTTGTTAGTTGCGAAAAAAAATACTGTTATCATGATTTTGCGATAGGATAGGTTGGTTTTAGCAGCCGCTCAATTTTGAGAGTGCAGCCAGTGTATGCAATGGCGTCAAACAAATCATTTTTTCGGAGCTTTTTCTATTTTTGAGTCGGGAGGTATAACAAAACACTTAATGACTGGACCCTCGGGAAACAGTGAGTTTTGTTTCCCCTCGACCTCAATGTTCCCCTCGGCTTCGCCTCGGGGAACAATGAGGGTCTCCGGGAAACAAAACTCACTGTTTCCCTTGTGGCCAGTCAAAAAGTGCTTAATATCCTACCTGACCAGGGCAAATTTTTGAGTTTTACTGCAAGTTTGGGTTGTTTTTGAAGACCGCCAACAGCTGTAAAACGTGATTGCTTGGCTGGCAAGATAATTTTACAAGTTTTAAAGTACTGAAGGAAATCAGTATTTTACAAGAAGCTAGAAAATGGCTTTATAGATAATAAAGGATTTAGATTCGTTAAATTTCGATCTCAAAAGAAGGAACCAACGCATTGATGAGGAAGGCACCGTTCCATCAAACACTGTTATGTGTTTTTTTGCTTAGAATTCAGTTGATGTCCGGGCCAGGTGCTTTGCAAAATTGAGTTCATACAAAATATTTATGACTGCAACATTACAGTAAAAAAAGGGGTAAAATACTCTGCAAATGAACAGTAGGGATAAATCTGCTATAAATAAATAAAAACAAAGAATGTAAAGTTGTAGGCAATGAACTCCCGACTTTGTTGAATAGTAAGCTAATTTCCGTTGAGAAAATACGAAGAAGTTGTGCATTATCTTTAACACTAAAAAAATACCTAAAAATAGAATTTTCCAGGAACTTGGCAAAATACAAGAATGAGTAACCAGTAAACCAAGAAACAGTGGGTGAGACACGATATAAGCGAGTACGTAAGTGATACAATTTCCGCTGAGGAAATACGAAGGAGTTGTGCATTATCTTGCTTTAACAGAAAAATTACTTGAAAAATAGAAAGTTGCAGGAACTTGGCGAAAAAAGAATGAGTAACCAGTAAACAAGGAAACAAACTTGATGAGGCACGATATAACCATGTAAGTGATACCAGCTGTAGTTAAGACGTATGTAAAATATAGAGGTGTTCCTCCCAAGCTTTTAAAAAACTTTGTAAATAATCTAAAATCGGGAACTTTTTTGTTTCTTCGTAAATATATTCAAAATGTTTTTTTTTTTTAACATAAGGCATAAATATGCTTTGTAATTAAAGATCATCTATTTGCAAGGCTTTTACTTCTTGGTTATCCTTTCGCTTAGAGTGGAAAAACCTTAAGACTGTCGTTAACACCTTGTTTCAGTACTTACTCGACGTGGAAAAAGAGGAAAACACGTTTTTGTTCAGCTATATATCGAATACAGCTGAAGGACTAGATGTGCAACTGATTCCACGATTTTTCGTCAGATTTTTCAACAGTTGTAATTTGAAGACGAAGAAAACGAGAAATGTAAAATGTCGGTGAGAAAATGGCTTATTTTTCGTGTTAGCAAAATTGTAAAAATAGCTTACACAGACCTCCAAAGAAGAAGTTTTCTCTTGTTTACTCATTCTCATAAGCTAGCAATTAATTTTCTAATTTTAGCCGTGTAAACTTGTTACCTCAATTTCTACTTTTTTTCAGTTCATTGCGATATTATATTTAAATTTAATTTAATTTCACAAAACCACGAAGACCATGGTTCCTGACCAAAGCTGCATAACAATTATAAACATCGATTTAAAAAATTCTAACCCCTTGAGAGGTCAAAAAGTCGTGATTTTTGTATCGCTAGTTTTTATAGCAAACGTCACCTCGAGAAAGTACTCACCTTGTAATTAAACCGAGACAATTCACGAAAAGTAATTTTTAGGCTGCTTTATGCATAAGTTATCGGTGTGTGTAAAATCCCACGTTTTTGAGCAACGGCAGAAAAAAGAGAATGATTATGCAAAAAATATTTGAAGGAAAAGGAATGATTAATATCTTACCTCACCAAGGAAAATGTTTGAGTTTGCTGCACGCTTTAGAAATTTTCCAATAAATACTCGCAGCTGTGATTTCTTGGCCCAAAAGTTAATTTTGCAAATTTTAGAGAAATGAAATGAGTATTTTGCGAGTAATGTGGCTTTGAATAACAAAGGCTTTGAATAAAAAAGGAATTTCGAATTGTCAAACTTAAATCTTAAGGCACCGACTCTTTGATAAGAAACACTGCGAACCAATCAAATGCTATAACGAGTTTAGGCAATAAATTCGAACTTGGATCGCCAGGCCAGGTGTTTTTTGCGAATGAGTTAATACAAAATACTTATAACTGCAATATTAAGATAAACAAGCGATGAAATACTCTGTAAATGAACATTGGTGATACATCTGGTAGAAATAAATAGAAACAAAAGCTCTAAAATTTAGTCCATGATTACCTTGAAACTTTACTACCTTGAACAATGGGCCAATTTCCGTTGAGGAAATATGAAGAAAATTTCGCTTTTTCCTTAAAGCAAAGACGTAAAGATAGATATACTTCGTAGCAATTGGCGTAAAATATGATTTGTCGGTGAATAAACTCGAACATTATGTCAGGCAAGATACGGTAAGTTAGAAAGCAAAAAACACATAAAAGTTAACCAGAATACAGAGGTATCCTAACAATGATGAATAATCTTCAAATGAACTAACACCGGACACTTTTTGATTTTTTCAAGATTACTATTCCCAACCTATTTCCCTTTGACTGTAGAAGCCAAAAACAAAACCAGAGTAATTGTGACAAACTTAGGGAAACACAGAAGGAGGCCATTTTGAATTTCTTAAAAAAAAGATATTTTACTTTCACAGCCAACGACCTACAGATAATCCGTAATTTTCCAGCCCTTCCCGATCACCGTCGATGTTGTTTAGAGGAGTCCGATTTCCTATTTGTGCTTTAGTGACCTCTCTGCTCAGCTCGCTTGCACAGACCTGAGCCAGTTTCCTCACTTCAGTCGGTGCAAAAGCAGCTTTGACCGGGAACGAGTAAAATGACGAAAGAGTTATACGTGGAGCAGGGATGGCGCAGTGGTGAGAGTGCTCGCCTCCCACCTATGTGGCCCGGGTTCGATTCCCGAACCCGGCGATAACTTGTAAGTAACAAATCCGAAATCTCTGTTAGGTTTGTTATTATCCACTGAACCATCTGAACTTGTGAGCACACCCAAAAGAACAGACAAATAAGATTGTCATACATGTATGCCCGCTTTGCTGTGAGTGTTTATAGGTTTTGCTGAAACACTTGGCATTCTCTACAGATGCGGACCACTGAGGAAATGCTTGTGCTTAAATGCTCAATTTGGCCAGAAAAAAAAATAATATTTTGGGATGATTTTTACTTGTAAATCAACTTGATTTGTACTTTGGTTATTTGTAACAGCAATGTTTGATAATTTCAAAAGTGTAGGGTTAGATCTAAACCATGAGCTAGGATAGGAGTTCTATTACGCCCGTGTGTTTACCCAAACATGACACAGAATTTTGTTCACTTTGTTGTCGGCTTAGGAACTGGCAGCCATATATTCCTGGTATCTTTTCTCCTAAGAACACGACGTGGCAAACTGTTGTAGTAACGTTGGCTTATGATTCCTGGTTTTAGTGGATAGATCTTTTGTACTGCGCCATTCGGGCTCAGGATCGACGATTTCGACAAACTCAATTATTTGTTTACTCAGTGAATTGTGACAATCGTTGCGAAGATACCCTTCGCGTCGAGATTCTTGCTAGCTACAAGTTTAAAACTTTTTCTCTTGAACTATCCAAAACATTTTCACATAAAACACATTTAATTTTCTCGTAGTAACAAACTCCGTCATTTCCCCACCGCGCTGCCAAAATTATGTTAAAAAAGTTGATTGTTTGACCAGACATAACCAGGTCAAAAATGAGGACACGTGCGCAGTTGAGTTATCAAAATTTCCGCAGAGGATGAATTGGCAGCTACTGAAAGTTTCAGCCTCTTAGAGTAAACTGTCTTTTCAAAACCATTAACCTTGTGGGGATGGCATCCTTCAATCTTCTCTTGTACGTCCAATGGTTTATAAATAAAAGGTACAAAGTTTAAATGACACAATACACTTTTATCAGTCAATTAAAATCTTTAACATCCTTCCCGAGCAACTTCTCAGGTGTAAGACATTTTCAAATTCAGATCCTGAGACTAAAATGTGTTCACATGCCCCCAATCCCAGGGAAATACATAGGGAAAATAATAATTTTAAAACCACCCTAGAACCACCTGCTTTCAGCCACCAGATTCCACTGAGGTACTGATAATTTCAGCGAGAGTTTCTCTTTTCGTTTAAACTGCTTTTTACAATTACTGTCCAATATTTGCGTGCTGATTGGCTCATATTCATTTTCAATAAGAGTACAGACGGATAGAAATTAAATTTATGCAAGCTTTAAAAAGTGCAACGTTCAGCTGTCAAACTGTCAATTTTTAACCAATGGGATTTCAGTGACGTTCTTAAGTAGCCAATCAAAGAGCGAGAAAGGCTATTAGCAATGCTCGACTGCCGTGAATTTGTTAATTTGAAGGCATTTTGTTTTTCATTAGTCCTCAAAGTGTACTAAGCACGATTGTCTCTGGAGATCGTCTACGACGCTTCACCATTATAACAAGGTAAGTTGTTCAAATAACTCCTTATCTTTCCATTCCTACACCAGTAACATCCACCAGTGTCATGCACTAAAGTCAAATTCGCAAACTCCCCACCCCCGGGGCGAATCGACTAGTCAATGTCCCGAGTATGCCAGGAGGATATTAGTGACTAAATTTGATCGATAGATAATTAGGCCATACAGTAAGCAACCTGTGAATATATATTTATTTCTATTCATTGTTCTTCACAAGCAACGACGTAAAAATCGTGCATGTACACCTCATTTAAAGGAACACTGTCACAGGAGTTTTGCTGTTTTCAGCTTCAATCGTTGGTAAAATCTTTACCTGGTACCTCTACTCGTTCCCAAAATGCTCAAATTAAATGGACTAAAAGAAACATATCAAACGAGTGGTGGCTCAGAGAGCAAACCATAATGAATTTCTGGCAATATTTTCAGGGAATGGCTCTAGAATTTGAAAAAACTGGCAAGTTTTCAAATTTCAATCCATTTCCATCCTTGCTATGCTAAGTGCTAGGCGGCAATAAATGGTTTCGGTGTAGTGATAAAGTCCTAGATAACAAAACCGCATCATTATGTTTGGGCTTCCATTGATGCAGGAACATATTTCGGCATTGTAAAATGACGCTAAAATACCGCGACAGTGCCCCTTTAAGCCATTTTTTGATTTAAAACAGTAAATGGTTATGTTTTCACTTTAACAAGACAGAAGCGATCTTATGGCATTTCTTAGCTCTTTGTTCCACCAAATATTAATAATAGGATTAATAGAAGCATTCATGAACGTGATTGACAAGGCCCATGGAAACAAGTAACGAAATAGTTGAACAATTGATGAGTGAAACCCTCTTATTAACGCTGCAGGAACCGCACAAATCAGTAAAGCAGCGCTCAAAATCATCACGTGGTTAGCTACTGTCTTTTCCCGTCTTAGAATGGTAGCTCGCTGTTGGTTTGACACGGTGACACCTAAAACCTCATTCCTGTGGGCACGAACAGCGATGAACATTCTAACGTGATTGATGATCGACGTCAGAACAACAAATATTACGACTGTTCCACCGCAAAGAAACTTAGCAAGTCATTTGAAGCCAAAAGGACTTCTGTTGCTACTACAAATAGCGTGGCGCTAACTCCAGCAAATACAGCCCTTTTTATTGCGCCTGTTGAAACAACAACCAAACAAATGGAAATTAACTACAATAAAGTAAAAGACACGGAGAAACCCTGAACATATTCCTCATGTATGTTATCCCACGCATGTCAACTTGCATGAACTATTTCTATACGATTACTTATCAGAAGAGCTTTATGATGTAACATATCAAACTCGAGAGAAGGTGTTGCATCGGGAATCTGAACACCGAGAAAAGGGTTAAAAATACGACGCTCACCGGAGTATTTTTAACAAAATTCGACGTATTTCGATAGACGATGAAACACTTTCTCGAGTGTTTGATATATCGTATCGATTAAAACAAAAACCAAGGAGTATAAGAAGAATCGTCAAAATCTACGTTAATTAGGACCGGGTATTCAAATCTCCTTTACGGGAGCGATTTTCTTTGTTTTAACTTGATAAATTACTAATGAGTTTGAGAAGGTGTGATAATGAATAACGTGTAATAATAATAATGTATAGTTTGCGACTTATTTTTGTTAGGGTGTGACAGTGAAATTCAATTTTTGAGATACAAGGTGAGGCACTTTTTCTTGCCCTGGCTTTGAACAAGCTTAAAGGGAGCCGTTTCCTCTTGTCATCTTGCTTCTATCATCACCAGAAATAACAATTATTATTTCACCTAAACTTTTGGGGTGGAGATACATTTTTGAATTGCTGGTGATAGTTATTGCCCAAGGCCGGGTTGTTGAAAGCCCGATTAAGCTAACCCAGGGTTAGCGAGAATTTTTATTTCAGTTTTGTAACTTTTTGGTTGGGTAATCTGTTTATACTGTTTGCCCTTCAGTTTTGAGCTGTAATAATCTCAAACTACACCAAACGTTAGAGGTGAAAAACATTTTTAAACAAGAAAAAATAATGCCTCAGTTAACGTTTAATCTGGGGTTAACGTTAACTGGCTTTCGAAGAACCCGGCCCAGTTTTCCACACCTAAACCTATGACAGATTAGTAGCCTATCAGGATGTGCATTTATTTTACACCAGCCATCAGAATCATTGATAGTATAATAAATCGCAGTTTATGGTTTGAAAGGTATTTCAATTAGTCGCAGTGTTTCATTTCTAGACGTTAAGCACCATCATAATAAAAAATCGATAAACGCGGTTTAATTTGAGACGAAATACCAAAACCATGATCTAACTGGGAGCAAAACAGCTCAAAAATCGCACTAATCAGAAAAAGCATTAACTTATTTACTAATGGGTTTGATATGAAATGAAGAACATTACTTCATTGTGATCGGCTGACACCACGCAAACTTTCTTATTGCTGATTTTTGCGTTACAATACGCATTTTAAAACAAGATTCAGTGACAAGTTTTAAAGAACTGAAGAAAGTCAGTATTTTGCAAGAAGCTGGAAAATGGCTTCATAGAAAACAAGGGATTTAGAGTCGTTCTTGATTTCCATCTCAAAAGAAAGAACCAAAGCTTTGATGGGGAAGGCACCGATCCATCAAAAGCTTTTACGCGTTTTTCGCTTTGAATTTGATGTCAGGACCAGGTGCTTTGCACAAAAAAGTTCATACAAAATATTTATGACTGCAATATTACAATAAAAAGAGGTAAAATGCTCTGCAAATGAACCGTGGGGTAAATCTGCCATAAATAAATAGAAACAAAGAAAGTAAGACTTTAGTCAATGAACTCTCGATTTTGTTGAATAGAAAGCCAATTTCCGTTGAGGAAATATGAAGAAGTGGAAACGGGGGAAAAAACGTTTTCCTTCAGCTGTATATCAATTACAGCTGAAGGACTAGAAATGCAATTGATTCTGCGATTTTTCCTACTAACCCATCAATTCTAAATTGTACACAAAGAAAGCGAGCAGTGTAAAATGTTGGTGAGAAAATGCATCATTTCTCGTGTGAGCAAAATTGTAAAATAGCTTGCACAGACCTCCAAAGAAGAAGTTTTGTCTTGTTTACTCATTTTCATAAACTAGCTTTTATTTTCTCACTTCAGAAGTGTAAACGTGTTACCTTAATCTTTTTTTCTAATGTATAATAAGAACGACGTAAGAGGCTTTTTAAGTCATTGCGACATTATTATTAAACTACGAATATCATGGGTCCTGATCAAAGTTGCATAACAATCATAAACAACGATTTAGAAAATTATACCCCTCGGGGGGGTCGAAACGTCGTGATTTTTTCTCGCTGTTTTTATTGTAAAATTTATCTTAAAGAAATAACTCAACTTTTTAATTAAACTAAGACAGTTCACAAAACTGCAATTTTTAGGCTGCTTCATGGTAAGGCATCGCGCATCGGCGTGTGTAAAATCAGCACGTATTAGAGCAACGACATCAAAAAAAAAATATGATTACGCAAAATATTTGAAGGAAAAGAAATGATTAATATCTTAAGAGTGACTTTCTGAGAATGTCGAGAATCGGAAGACACCGGCGAAAAATCGATTTTTCTTTTATTTCGCCAAAACATACCTTTGGGTGAACTTATTCAAGGAAAAATAGTTTAAAGTTCCAACGATTTATTTTGCGGCCAAAATTTAAGAAAGTTCGAAATTTGCAAAAGGAAGCAAATCAGTCTCTCATATCAAACCGGCGTGGGCGGGGGGGGGGGGGGGGGGGGGGGGGAGAGGAATACGGCGGTCATTTGACATATCCTGAAAAATGGTTGTCAAATTCCCTACCCCCGGGAAATGATTTGTGGTCACGGGCACGAAGAAAATTCAAATATCCTAACCCCCGGGACAGCAAGATAATTCAAATGCCCTACCGTCGGCCAAAGTGATCAATTAAATCCCCGCTGTTGCTATCCTGCTTTATCGGTTCTTGTCATGTTGGTGTCTCAAAACGGTTTTCACGTAGTATCAGCCTTGCAGTCTACTGTCTTTACACATTTTTTATTTTGGCTGATCAGATCAGATCTCTTGTAGATCCTACGTTGGCAGCGTTTATCGTATGCGGTCGCTTGGAGTTTGTCACTCATTAAATTTAGCATTTTTAGCCGGCCGGCCAGTTTTTCAATTGGTTTTATAGTCTATATTTATAGGCTTAAGATATTTTTTCCTAAATATACAATCTATTTCCTATCCCGGCATATTATAGGAGACATTTCTTCTCATTTAATTACTGTAAAACCTTACAATCACATCTCTTGAGTAAGTTTGATATTTGCTTGCGTCGTTTAACGCATCAAAAAGAAAGTTTTAGACATTTATTATTAACTTGTTGAAGTTGCGCTCTCAATAGTTTTCTAATTTTCTTTTTAATACAAATCAAACACATTCATTTCCTTATTAAGTTATTGCAATATCTGTCAAGAGCAGCATTGCAAGATTTGCTGTAAACAGTAAATTTGAAATTTTGTGTAAAAAAGTAAACAAACATTTATTAAATGATCCTCAGTTAATGCTAATATGGCTTTTTCAAGCATGTCCAGGTATAGATACTTTTACTTCGGCTTGGGTCGCACTTCTAATACCCTTTTCCTTTACCTACTTTTTCTTCTCCAATATATATCCCTGTTCGTAGGCTTGTACCTCTGAATACAAATGCAGATTGCATGCTACTTTCGGGAGTATTAGCCCTCATGACTTTTGAAATTACTTTTCTTGGGAGTGGGGTGAGGTGGATTATCGCTACTTCTAAAACCTAATGATAATAGCGAAATTGAGCGTCAAGTGGGTGACTGAAATGACTAAAACAAAGGCTGTGCCGTTTTAATTACCAAATTAAAGATTGGTGATATATGAGCAGCGAAAGCAAAGCGTATTTTTACGTGTGAGATTTGCGTTTTCAGCTCGCTCCTTTTGTGCCTCTAATCACTCAAGCACGCTCGAATATCGATTCGAGCTAAATAGAAGACAGCATGAGAATTTTTGAAATGGCATTAAGGAAAACTGGAGCCCTACCTGCTCTGGCTATATCAGCAGTCGGTGACTGAATTTGCATTCACTATCAAGGGCATTATAATCCCCACTTACGTCTGAGTAAATTCAGACGATGTCTAAAGATCTGACCCGGATAGTCGCTGCCTAAAAAAACACAAATTTCACTTTCTTTTACCAACGCAATAGTAACTCGGAGAAACAAACTCTTACCACCAGCAGACAGCGCCTTTTTATTTATTTTAGTAAACTTTACAGTGGCGGGTCCAGTTTCCCCCCTCCCCCCCCACAGAAGGGAGAAAAGCCAGCAGACAGACAGACAGACAAACATGTTTATTTGGAGTCTTATAGCAGCAGGGCAAGTAAATCAACCCCCTCCCCCTCCCCCTCTTAGCTCAAGGTCTAGATCCGCCCCGGTTTTCATTTGAAAATACGCCAATGCTTGCAGATTTGTTAATCTTCTGAAAGAAAAAAGAAACTGTGCTGTGCCGCCTTAATTTCGTGGTTTAATCATTTGTTGTTTTTGCTTCCTAAATAAAATATATTTGAGACCATTTTAAATAAAACCAAATGCCATGTGAAATGGGTACTCTCGCGGTGCCTACCTCCACTCAGGTGTATAAATGGGTACCGGCAAATTTAATGCCTGTGGTAACCCTGCGATGGACTAGCATCCCATCCAGGGGAGAGTAGAAATACTCCCAGTCGCTTCATGCTACAGAAACCGAGATAAACTCTGGCCTGGTGGGCCACAGTTGGCTCGCATGCAGACTTTTACCTTTTTTACCTTGTGAAATACGGCGTTACCCTTGTAATGTGAAACCGGGAGAAAGTAACATAATGGCATAACATGTGACCTCTCACACCGCAAAGGTCATTCGACTTGTTTATTCAGTGAACGGGGACTGATTTATTTACCCATAAGTTGACATGAAGTATACAAATATGAGAGACCGATTTGCTTCCTTTTGAAGTGTGCATTGTCATATTTTTAAAGGACTCTCGAGTAAGCAAGACGATGAAAAGATCCACACCTGCGTGTGCGACAGCAAATGTAAACATTGTCGACCTTGTCGAATTTTATGGCCGTTTATGCTCGCTGTGTTACTGGAAATATTTTAAGAACAACTCCAAAGGACACTGGGAAGTTAAAATAATTTCTTTAGCAGCAGAAGGAGCGTAAATGACGGTGAATCGTTGTTTCCTGTTTTAAACCGTTGACTTCCAAAGAGCAACCTCGTGATTTGCATAAAGTTGAACTCGCTTACATGCTGTAACATTTTATTTTACTGACGGAGAACATTTTAATTCCCAGAGCTATAACTTTTCTGGTGAAAAAAACAATAACCAAGGTTTCCTAAAATGTAAATATTTTGACCAAATGATATATACCAGTGGCCATTTATCCTAGTCGAAGTTGGCCCTTATTTGTTCCTTGCCAAGTGACACAAATGGCGGCTGTACAAATACCCTTCGTTAAAAAGCTGTAAACGAAACTTTAAGAAAGTTACTACACGATTTTAAAGTATAAGAATGAAATAACAATTGTGCCAAGTGTCGTTTTCATAGGATTTTTTTTAGGCCCCTAATGTTTTCGTAAAGAAGCGTGAAATTTGAAGATTTTAAGTTGCGAAAAACAGCCATTATATGCAAATTTCGAACTTTCTTAAATTTTGGCCGCAAAATAAATCGTTGGAACTTTAAACTATTTTTCCTTGAATAAGTTCACCCAAAGGTATGCTTTGGCGAAATATAAGAAAAATCGATTTTTCGCCGGTGTCTTCCGATTCTCGACATTCTCAGAAAATCACTCTTAAATTAACCAAAGAAAATGTTTGAGTTTGTTGCATGCTTAAGATATTTTCCAATGATTACTCGCAGGTGTGTTTTCTTGTCCTATAAGTTAATTTTAGAAACTTAAGAGAAATAGAAAGGAGTATTTTACGAGTAATTAAACTGTGGCTTTGAAAAAAAAAGGAATTTCGATTTATCAAACTTTGTTCTGAAAAACAAAGGAATTTCGACTTATCGAACTACTAAGTATGATCAAACTTTGTTCTTTAAGGCTTCAACTCTTTGATGAGGAAGACACCGAACCAATCAAACGCTATGATGAGTTTAGGCAATTAGTTTGGTGTTAGATCGCCAGGCCAGGTGTTTTCTGCGAATGAGTTAATACAAAATACTTATAACTGCAATATTAAAGTAAACAAGCGATAAAATACTCTATAAGTAAACATTAGCGATATATCTGGTAGAAATAAATGGAAACAAAGACCCTAAAATTTAGTCCATGATTGCCTTGAAACTTGACTACGTTGAACAATGGGCCAATTTCCGTTAAGGAAATATGAAGAAAATTTCGCTTTTTCCTTTAAAACAAAGACAAAATAGATACTTCGTGGCAATTTGGGTACAAATGATTTGTCAGTGAATAAAACACGAACATTATGTGAGGCAAGGTAAGTTAGAATGCAAATAACAACCAAACGATTAACACATTACAGAGGTATTCTAACGCTGATAACTACTCTTCAAATGACTCGATCTAACATCAGGCACTTTTTGATTTATTCAAGATTACTATTCCCAACCCATTTCCTTTCCACTTTAGAAGCCAAAAAGCAAAACCAGAGTAATTGTGACAATTTTAGGGAAACACAGAAGGAAGCCATTTTGAATTTGTTAAAAAGAAGAGATGTTTAAGCTTCACAGCCAACGGCTTAAACAAAATTCGTAATTTTTCAGTCCTTCCCGATCACTGTCGATGTTGCCTAGAAGAGTCCGATTTCCTAGTTGTGCTTTAGCTACCTTTCTGCTCAGCTCGCTTGCGCAGGACCGAGCCAGGTTCCTCACTTCAGTCGGTGCAAAAGTAGCTTTCATCTGGGACGAGCATTACACGTAAAAACGTGTTGTGGGTAGTTTATGTCATGTCGTGCTAGGGTGTCGTGCTAGGGGAGTTGTTTATGGATGTAACCGATTGCGATCCATATTTACAAATGCAACTTACAGGAAAATGCTGTGGCTGAGTGTCATTAATGAGGCCCATTGTATCTGACATTGAAAAAACAATAAGGATAATTTGTTTGAAATATTTGTCGTAGTAGATTCCGAATAAATCTTTAAAAAAATACTGGGTATGAAATGTGGGTTTCATCAAGGCAAGTTCTGACCGCCTTCCACAATGTTTCACACTCACAATAATAATTGTGTAACACCTTCTGCTGTTTAAAAATAAATAATGGCTCATTGATTTAAATGTTTATCCTATGTACCTTTTGATATTGAAGAGATATATAAACAACAAAGTAATGTTAGAAATGTACATCCGTTCGGGCCTTAATTTCTTTTTCTTCTGTCTAATTCGCAACGCCCCTTCCGCCCCACCCCCCCCCCCCCCCGCCCTTTCCAACCTTTCCCGGGCAAATTGAGTATGCCGAGAGGATATTGGTGTATATATTTGATCGATAGATACGGTACGTACACAACCCTATGATGATATATTTATTTATATTCATGGTCTTTTTTTACAAGTAACAACGTAAAAATTGTCCATATACACCTTATTTAAGGTTACAGTATACCTTCAGATCGGCAGTTTTCTTCAAATTTCGATTTTTTGGTTTAAGTAATGATCCAAATTAAATCTCAAATGTAAAAAGAAGTCATTGAAAAAGATTAAACACTGGCAGAGAAATGACAGTTTTAAGTTTTGGTCAGAAGTAAAATTACCTGTCTGATTGACACATTTAGCGCTGTTTTCTCGAATCAATTTTTCACTTGAAGCGGACATTGTAAAGAGTTAAACCTCAAAGGGAATTTGTCCGATTGCCCCGATATTTTGACAGTGGGTAAAATAACACATAGACAACAGAGAGTTGTATACGATTTTTTTCTTTTGAAATACCTTTTCAATGAGAGCTATTTTTGTACAAACACTTCACATTTTTCTAATACTATTTCGAAAACATTCCGTAACTTTTCACTACAACTGAGTATGGCAAAACACAGACAAGGTTTTTAGCGCTTTGGGCCCGGAAACTGAGGAACAAATTAAATTAGCGAAAGACAAAATTCGCTTTGAGTTGTAGCTTTGGAAAGGTGAGTTAGACGGTCGCATTTAGTCGTGAAAAATTCGACAATTCATTTTCTTTCAAAATTATTGGTATAATTGGATAGCCAGCTCTGTAAGATTTAGGTATCTACAGTTTAAACTGGACGCAGCTACATTGCTTGGACGCGAGACACCCCTGAAGGTATACTATAACCTTAAAACATTACATGGTTATGTTTTCACTTTAACAAGACACAAGCGATCTTATGGCATTCCGTAGTTCTTTGTTCCACCAAATATTAATGATAGGATTAACAGAAGCATTCATGAACGTGATTGAGAAGGCCCATGGAAAAAAAGTAACGATATAATTGATCAATCGATGATTGAAACGCTCTAATTAACAGTGCAGGAACCACGCAAATCAGTAAAGCAGCGCTCAAAATCATCACGTGTTTAGCTGCTCTCTTCTCGCGTCCTAGAATCGTAGCTCGCTGTTGATTTGATATGGTGACACCTAACACCTCATTCCTGTGGGCACGAACAGCGATGAACATTCTAATGTGATCGATGATCGACGTCAGAACAAACAAATAGTACGACTGTTCCTCCGCAAAGAAACTTTAGAAAGTCATTTGAAGGCAAAAGGACTTCTGTTGCTCCTACAAACAACGTGGCGCTAACTCCAGCAAATACAGCTCTTTTTATTGCACCTGTTGAAACAACAACCAAACAAATAGAAATTAACTGCAATAAAGTAAAAGACACCGAGAAAACCTGGACACGTCCTCATGTATGTAATCCAACGCATGTCAGCTTGCATGAAGTATTTCTATAGCATTACTTATCAGAAGAGCTTTATGATGTAACATATCAAACTCCAGAGAAGGTGTTTCATAGCGAAATCTGAACACTGAGAAAAAAGCATGAGTGAAAACCCGAGCATTTTAAGGATTCTCCAATCATGCATACCAATAAAGAGCATGCAACAATTTGAAGTCATGACAGCATAATTCGTTTATATGATCACTTACCTCTGTTTTTTGCATTAGCTCGATACTGTAGAGCTTTGGTCAAGGCACTATAACGATCAAAGCTCATAACTGCAATGTTAACCAAGGATAATAGTGTTGTAATCCTGTAAGTCCAGCGATTCAGTATGTAGAGTTCAAGTTGATAATCACACGATATGTGGGCTCGATGGATCATTAAGCGCCTCGCAGTAAAGAGTGGCTGCGCGATGACACCTGATAGAAAATCAGCGAATGCCAGGCTACAAAGCAGCATGTAGAAAGGTTTATTAGCAAGACGGGTTTCTTGACTACCACGACTATGACGACCAGGTTACTAAGCAAGGCAAAAACACAGAATGGCACATTTACAGCAACAAGAACAGCATCGTTAATGACGGCGGCAGTGTCATTGACAGGAATAACATCTTTTCTAGCCAGACCACAAATGTTTTCGTTCCAATCTAACGTCATTTTAATCAGCTGCACAGGCTGCGCCAGATATTGACTATTCTGCTGTTTCTCTCAGTCTGGTAAAAAAAAAGAGTGATCACAAATTAACATAAGCTCTTGCTATTTAACTATTTCTAAAATTTAGGAGGGTAACACTATTCAGGTGATAGATTTTCGCGCGGGCAATAAAGTATTGACAGGTGTTGAAAAATTTGAAATGACTTGATCCGTGTTTCATTATGGAATAGCCCTTTCTTTTTGTTTCTGGTAGGTTAGCTTTAAACAATGGACGCCAAAAAACTCAGAACTTAAGCTAACGAAGGATGCTCATGTCGCAAGACTGTTTCTGATCCATTCCTTTTTTGCAAACACAAAAGGGAAAAGCTTGAATTTAACTATCTTTATCAGCCGCTTCTAAAATTCAGATTTCTTGCGTTAAAACTATTTTCAAGATAAGGAGAAGAGTTTTGTAAAGATGCCAGTGAAAGAGTCATCTCTATCTGTTGCATTTGAAATTGACATTTCTAGAAAATCGTCCTCGAGTAGGTCCTGTTTTTCAAATTTTTCCAAAATACGACACTTTCCAAAGTTATAAAGATACCGAAAATGCCAAACAGAAAAGGCTTCCAGAGATCTCCATATTAGTTGATCGTTTATTTTCTAAATTAAGCCATGAAAGCGTGAATTTCTATCTCTAAATTTCTATTTTTTTTTAATAGGAACGACGTAAAAGGCTGTAAACGTCTGTGCTGGCGATATGAAGGCAATTATAATACTTAGATTTGATTTTTAACAAGGCTGCGAATGCCATGAACTCTGATCAATGTTACAAAATAAAGCCGTAAAATCAAAGGCAATGATTTAGAATTTTATACCCTTGTTAATAGGCGAAGACAAAAAGCGAAAAAAAAGCGGTTTTTAGGTATTTGTGAGTGTAAATCTAGCGTATTTAAAAACAAAGACTACGCAAAAATGTTGGAAAAAACCAACGCAAATGTTTGACTTTTACTGCGAGTTTGGGTTGCTTTTGAAGACCGCCTAACAGGTGTAAAACGTGACTGCTTAGCAAGTTTATATTACAAGTTTTAAAGTACTGAAGGAGGTCAGTATTTTACAAGGAGCTAGAAAATGGCTTTATAGATAACAAAGGATTTACACTCGTTCAATTTCGATCTCTAAAGAAGGAACCAACGCTTTGATGAGGAAGGCACCGATCCATTACTTTGCGTTCAATTGATATAAGGGCCAGGTGCTTTGCACAATTGAGTTCGTTCAAAATATTTATGACTGCAATATTACAGTAACAAAAAAGGGGGGGGGGGGGGGGCGGGGAAATACTCTGCAAATGAACAGTAAGGATAAATCTGCTATAAATAAGTGGAAACAAAGAATGTAAAATTTTAGTCAATTTTTTTTTGAATAATAAGCCAATTTCCATTGAGGAAATACGAAAAAGTTGTGCATTATCTTTAATACAAAACTCACATAAAAAAGAAAACTTTCCATGAACTTGGTGAAAAAAAAAATGAGTAACCAGTAAACAAAGAAACAAAGTGGGTGAGACACGATATAACCCAGTAAGTGATACAATTTCCGATGGGGAAATACGAAAAAGTTGTGCATTACTATTAACACAAAAATTACTTAACAAAATAGAGAGTTGCAGGAACTTTGCGAAAAAAGAATGAGACACGATATAACCCAGTAATACAAGCTGAAGCTAAGACATGTGTAAAATATAGAGGTGTTTCTACTTAGCTGGTACAAAACTTTGTAATGTATAGTCTAACATAGGGAACTTTTTTGTTTCTTCGAAATTTCTTTCAAAGTGTTTTCTTTTAATATTAGGTAGGCATAAGTATGCTTTGTAATTAAAGATCATCTATTTGCAAGGCTTTTACTTCTTGGTTATCCTTTCGCTTAGAGTGGAAAAACCTTAAGACTGTCTTTAACACATTATCCAGTACTCGTTCGACCTGGAAAAGGAGGAAAAAACGTTTTTGTTCAGCTATATATCGACTACAGTTGAAGGACTAGATGTGCAACTGATTCCACGATTTTTTGTCATAACCCATCCGTTTTAATTTGCATATGAAGAAAACGAGCAGTGTAAAATTACGGTGAGAAAGTCGCTCATTTTTCCTGTAAGCAAAGTTGTAAAAATAACTTACACAAATAACTTTTCACTCATTCTCATAAGCTAGCCATTAATTTTCTCATTTTAGTCGTGTAAACTTGTCACCCCCATTTCTATTTTTTTAAAGAGGCGTCTCAGGTTATTGCGATATTATTATTAAACTACGAATACCATGGGTCCTGATCAAAGTTACATAAGAATCATAAACAGCGAATTAGAAAATTGTACTCTCCTTTGAGGAATTTTTATCGCTAGTTTTCATTGCAATATCTATCTCAATGAAATTACCCGCTCTGTAATTAAACCAAGACAATTTACAAAAGCAATTTTTAGGCTGCTTCATGTGTAAGATATTGGTGTGTGTAAAATCCCACGTTTCCTAAGTAACGTTCAACAGAAAAAAGAAAATGATTATGCAAACTTTATGAAGGATATAGAATCAATGAAATCTTACCTCAACCAAGGTGAAAATGTTTGAGTTTGCTGGACGTTTAAGAGATTTTCTAATAATTTCAGAGAATTGGAAATGAGTATTTTACCAGTAATTAAACTATGGTTTTGAGTAACAAAGGAATTTCGATTTATCAAACTTTAATCTTAGGGCACCAACACTTTGATGGGGAACACAGCGAACCAATCAAACGCTATGATGAGTTTTAGGCAATATTAGTTTAGAGCTTGATCGCCATGCCAGGTGTTTCCTGCGAATGAGTTAATACAAAATACTTATGACTGCAATTTTAAAGTAAACAAGCGATAGAATATTCTATAAGTGAACATTAGCGATACATCTGGTAGATATAAACAGAAACAAAGACCCTAAAATTTAGTCATTGATTGCCTACGAACTTGACTACTTTGAACAATGGGCCAATTTCCGTTGAGGAAATATAAAGAAAATTTCGCTTAGATATACAATTTGCGCAAAACAAATGATTTGTCAGTGAATAAACTCGAACATTACGTGAGGCAAGATAAGTTAGAAAGCAACTAACAACTAAAAGTTAACCAGAATACGGAGGTATTCTGACGCTGATGAATAATCTTCAAATGATCTAAGGCGTTGGTGCTTTGGAAAATATTTTCGAATAAACAAAAAAGTTCGCGATGTCAGATTATTTGCAAACTCTTTGCCAGCTTGAGAAGGAAAAGCTTTATATTTTACATACGTCTTAGCCACATCTTGTATCACTTACTGGGCTATAAATATCGTGTCTCACCCAGTTTTTTTCTTTGTTTACTGGTTACTCATTCTTTTTTCGCCAAGTTCTTGGAAAGTTCTAATTTTTAAGTATTTTTTGTGTTAAAGATAATGCGCAACTTCTTCGTATTTCCTCAACGGAAATTGGCTTATTATTCAGAAAGTCAAAGCACCTTACCTTGACATCAACTAAAATCAAAGCGAAAAACGCATGAAAGCTTTTGATGGATCGGGCCTTCTCCATCAAAGCGTTGCTTCCTTCTTTTGTGACCGAAATTGAACGAATCTAAATCTTTTGTTATCTATAAAGCCATTTTTTAGCTTGTTGTAAAATACTGACTTCCTTCAGCTCTTTAAAACTTGTAAAATTAACTTGCCAGCCAAACAATCACGTCTTACAGCTGTTAGTCGGTCGTCAAGAACAACCCAAGCTTGCAGTAAAACTAAAACATTTGCCTTGGCCAAGGTAAGATGTTATTCTTTTTTTCCAACATTTTTGCGTAGTCTTTTTTTTTTCAAATATGCTAGATGTACACCCATGCACAAATACCTAAAAACCGCTTTTTTTTCGCTTTTTGTCTTCGCCTAATAACAAGGGTATAAAATTCTACATCATTGCCTATGGATTTTATGGCTATAATTTGTAACATTGATCAGAGCTTATGGCATTCGTAGCTTTGTTAACTCAAATCTAAATATGATAATTAACATCATATCGCCAGCACAGACTTTTAAAGCCTTTTACGTCGTTCATATTGAAAAACATAGAAAATTAAAGATATAGAAATTCAAGTTTTTATGGAAAATAATCGATCAACTAATTTATGAGTAAAAACCTTAAGGCAAAACTTGTTCTTTGGAGATCTCTGCAATCTTTTTGTTTGGCAAGTATATCTTTAACTCTGGAACAGCAAGTTTCGTGGTGGAGAAAAATTGGAAAAACAGGATCAACTCGGGGAGGGTTTTCTAGAAGTGTAAATTTCAAATGCAACAGATAGAGGTGATTTTTGCAATGGTATCTTTAAAAGATTGTTCTCCTTATCTTGAAATGGTATTTGCGAAAGAACGGTGAATTTTAGAAGAGGCTCATAAAGATAGTTATATATATTCAAGCTTTTGCGCTTTTGTGTTTGAAAAAATTAGGGAATGGATCATAAACAGTCTTGTGATATGAACATCCTCCGTTAGCTTAAGTTGTAAGTCTTTGGTTTCCATTTCTTTAAGCTGAAGCAAAAAGAAATGAGGGCTTTTCTGAAAAGTCGTGTAAATTGAGGTAAGCTCTCTTTCTTTTTGCATGTGGAATCAAAAATCGGTCAATGGGTTACGCTAAAACAATTAATTAGAAACCTTAAATTCCTCATCAAATCGTTAGAGAACATACTGCGGCGAGCAAAGAAAATGTTGAAGTAGTTCCGTTATCTTTAGTTAGTTAAGGTGGTATGGTACCCTACATATGGACCAAAAAGTTTGTTTAAATTTGGTGAAAAAAAGGTCAATTGCGTGCTATTGCACTCATGAACAGAAAATAAATTGTGAAAATGTTATTCAAAATGATTGCTATGGCAACCAGCCACAGCCCTTTAAGGTAGGGTTTTTCTAGGTTGGCGCCGACGTACACTTTCTGCTCTCTTACAAAACAAGATTTGATTATCAATCATGTAAGTTTCTGTTTTGTTTTGTTTTGTTTTGTGCAATGAACCTAAGTTTTGGCAGTTAATCTTTCTTTTCAGTGCTTTAAACAGGCTTTGTTTGGAAATAACCTCATTTTATACCACACCCATTGAAAAAATCACGTGACAAAAGTTAAAATGTTTCAATTTTGTTCCTTTATTGCATTTCGATACATTGGTTTTTAATTTGTCTAAGTTTCAGGAATTCTATCTTGCAAAGTAAAAATGTTGGCGTGCAGTCAGTCGGTACAAAAATAGCTATTTGAGAAAAGTGCACTTAAAGATTCTTACAAGAAGTATTAAGCATTTAGCAAGCCACAAATAACGGGGGTGGGAGGTTAGATTGGAACTCGGTGGAGAGAGGGAGGGGGGTGGATGAGGGAAATGAATGAGCCTGTGATGGCGATTCGAAGCAAAATCTTTAACAACTAATTATGCCATTCGAGTTGTGCATGTCTCCAAAGCTTGTCTACAAAGTTTCGTTTATATATTTTAAATCTAATCCACATTTTTGAACACGCGCTCTTCTGGTAAACAGCCGTTGCTATGGCCGATGCTAGTTAAAAAAAAAATTATACCACTGTGTACTTTCCATAAATTTTGCACTCATCTACAGGCAAATTAGCAGGATCATTTTTGTTTTCGAGAAGTGTTCAAGGATCTCAAATCTTGTATTTTCAAAAAATTGATTTTTTTTTTTATGAACATCACCACATTTTATGGTATCATACCACCTTAAAGTGCCCATATCAACAAAATTTTTATTTTCCCATCGGATTGTATATTTCATGCAATGGACTTTGGCAAAAAAATTTTTCGATTTGGATAAAAAGCGATTTTTATGAATTTTTAAAAACCTGAAAATTCTATTTTCTCGCGGTCTACCCGTGCCGCTGATCACAAGATCAACATTCTCAGAGTTGTGACGTAGACTCAGGAACGAGTGACTTCAGGCTTGACTTATCTCGCTTGTTTTACCTCTGTAAATTTAGCTTCGTAGTCCTTGCAAAATGCTCCTTTCCAGCATTTTGTATGAACTACTAAGTTAAATTTACAGAGGTAAAACAAGCGAGATAAGTCAAGCCTGAAATTCACGTGTTCCTTAATCTGCGTCACAACTCATTCCAAACCAAGAGACGACTGGTGCGAATAGTGGACAAAAATGGCGGCAAATTTGAACGTTTTAAAAACCTTTTAATCAAATCGAATGTTTTCTTTGCAGAAGTTCATTGGGTGATATATAGAATAAGATCAAAAAATAAAAATTTTGACGATATGTGTACTTTAACGGAGCTCGCCCTGGGTCACCTTTCGTTCCGCTTTTCTTCTTGACTTGTAAGAACGTCGACATTAGCTGCTCATGCTTAGCCTTTTTGATTGACTATGATAGTGTGTATATAGTGACCTAATCGTCAGTGGCTTTCACTTATAAGGTGCATTGGGACCTGGCTTATAACTTAGATGAATTACACCTTTTTTAGTTTAACAAAACTTACATCGTCCTATTTACTTGTAGCTAATTTAGGCACAATGAACAAATTCTAGTCTAAATAATCTTGTTACATCAACTTATGGGGCTTTTTTTGGACAAAATTTCGAACTTAAATGTACTGTTTTTTTGTTTGGTGTTCACTCAATATGCAAAAGAGAAACGAAAGATTTTAATGCGTCCTCGATCACCAGTCACTTAGACCGCATTGCTCGTTGACAAGATCCATCCCACAGTCCTTAGCGATACGTAATATGCAAATGAACACTACACTTGAATACATGAATGTTTTCTTAAATTAATTATTGCTATGCGTAATAAAATACTTCGGAAAATAACATAAATCAATTTTATCGAACATCTTTTAGTTGTATACCGTCGCGCATGAATGATTCAGGAAAGGGATGTATGCTACACAACATCGATGTTTGGCATTTAAAATTGAAATAGCCCGGATGAAATTGATTTATATTAATTTCCAATTTGCATTATTTCGCATAACAATAATTAATTTAGCAAAACATTGATGTAGTTACGTTCGAAGTTTTGTCCACAAAAAGCCCCATGTCAACTTAAACTACTTATAGCTAATTACAAGCAAACTGACCCATTTTTATTTTAACATTCTTATCAACATGACTTTTGTTTTGGTGAGGGTAAAGAAAAACATTCAATCTTTGGCTTCCCTGTTGACGAAGTCCCTGAAGATAATTGGTTTGTCGTGCAATTTGAATAGCATCGTGTACTTGAATTTCCTTGTTAAAAGTATATTATATAAACTTTTAGAAAACAGTTCTAAGAAAGCACGCGCGCTGATTGGTTAAAAATCGTGTTTGTATAACTTGATGGAGACACAGAACTAGTGCGCTGTTGACGTAGTGATGCCGCGAGCAAAGAGAATTTACATTTCGATAATCATAGTTAACAATTTTTTTTCTTTTTTTTCTCGTCGCTCGTGTTCCCACAGCATTTCTCGTTCTCCCAAACGTCCACTCGTGTTTCTATAACTCGATAGAAACACGGAGTACATGTGAGACCGAATAGTTTTTCCTCCCTGGATGGGTTGACCCTCGTACATCAGCTTGCCCTCCCCCACTGGATAGGCTGATATTAGTCGTACGTATGTCTGGCTGCAATCAAGCAGCCCTGATTCTGCTGTAATTTCCATAGGGTAAACACGGATCGGCCGTAGTGACAAAAATAGTGACTTTTCTTCACATTTCTCAACACGTGGGTTCATTTACTACACTGGAAAATCATGATGAGAAATGTTTTGTTTATACGGACGGTTTCGAAGCTATTAAACATTTTGACAAGAAAGCGATCCAGTACACGAAAAGAGCTTTATTTCATACTTGCTGAGATTTTCGGATAGAATCGATCGCATGAAAAGCTCATCCAGAAATTTCGTCATCCAATCACAACCCCGAACCGACTTTCTCACACGTGGGAAAAGTGTTTCATCAGAATTCAGCTGGCAAAATGAACCAGTCAGTTAGCAACACATTCACGTTGTTGTTGGCGCCTTTTCATTCATAGTAGGCGAGTTTGTTGAGTTTCCACAAGTTTACGACAGTTTCTTGCAAATTAGCTATAACTCAGCGACAGACAATGGCGGAAAGTTTGAACAGGTTTATGTAGATTCGGGAAGAGCAGAACAAAAAGACTCGAGCAAAAACAGGAACAAGAACAGTTTTAAAGAAGGCAAATATGCCGCGAGCATTTCATATCGACGACAAAGAGTTTTACCAAGCAAGGAAATGTCATGAAGCTAGAAGCAAACGACTGACAAAAAGCAAGGCAACGGAAACAAATTAAACGCAGCTGAAGCGTTGACTGATTACGAAGTAAACATTCTGTACGAAAATTATTTACACCTTTAGGTTTTCCAAGAAGCGACAAAGTGCTTGCATTGAGACGGAATAGAAACATAACTTAACATTCGTTGTGTCGAATGAAGAGTGAAAATAGGGTAAGGAGAGTGAAGATGTCCATAAGTATAATATTAAGAAACTAAAGCATGGAAAGTGCTTTGTACGGTATTTGCACACTCCTTGTCTCTGTATTAGGAAACTCTTTCCGTGAAGTAGTCTATATGTCGATGCTGTGTGACCACTGCTGTGGAAAGTCGCACAGAGTTTGGTGATGCCATTTGGGGATATCCTTCAATTAAGCAAGAGAGTCTCAGCGAAGGTTTGACTTTAGTACGTCGACAGCAATATATCGCTTTGTGCCTCATTATTTTTTCTTGAAAAAATCAGTCCGAAAGAATTTGTTTGTTTCGTTAAACATATTGATAAAAACCTGACAATCAACTGGTTTAATACCATAGCGATGCAATTATCTTTTGCTCAGTAATCACAATGCGATGGCTGAATTTAAATTTAATTAGATAAAATCAGATGTTAGGTTCGTCTGTTCGGGATGTTTTTAAAGCTCCATTCAGATACTTTAATGAACGCCTACCCGCTCGTCCCTCAGGGGATACAAGTGTTTGTAATGCTCTCAAAGAGAATCACTTTATGGTTATTAAAGCATCTTCAGACCCAGGGAAAGCATCGGAGGATGAATAAAACGCATATATTTGCAGTAAATTGATATGAATAATCCGGTCATACCTCATGTTCAACATTGCAACCCGTGACAGTTTATTTATTTTGATTGCCCATTTAATGGCATGCAACATCTTTAAAAGATTCGTGTACACCTTATTTATTGTCAGTTTCTTAGTTTAAAACGGTAGATCGTTATGTTTGCATTTTAACAAGACACCAGCGTTTTTATTGCATTTCGTAGTTCATTGTTCCACCAAAAATTAATGATAGGATTAACAGAAGCATTAATGAACGCGAATGACAAGGTCCATGGAAACAAGTAACGATATTGTTCATTGAACGATGACTGAAACGCTTTTATTGACAAGGATGGAGCCAGGCGAACCAGTGACGCCGCGATCAAAATCATGATGTGATAAACTACTTTCTTCTCGCGTCTCAGAATCGTAACTCGCTGTTGATTTGACAGAGCAACATCTTGTACTTGATTCCTGTGAGCACGGACAGCCTTGAACATTCTCACGTGATTAATGAACGTTGTCAGAACAGCAAGAGAGCGGACCGCAGCAATGACCAGGAACATCAGAAAGAGGTTTGAAGACAAAATCAGCTCTGTTATCGCCACAAACAGCGTGACGCTTACTCCAGCCAACACAGCCCTGGTTATTGCATCTGTTGCCCAACAAGAAAAGAAAGTTGTTTAGAATAAACTAAAAGGAATAAAGAAGTGACTCATTTGAGCTGATTCCTTTCGGAATCCCGTTCTATATTTATCGTGACGTCATCAAAATATAAATTCTTTAAGTTGCAGTACTGCTCATATTCGCTTATCGCTTTTTTCGCTCGTGCTAGCTGAAAATTATAGTCGAGAAGTAGAAGCTCATTTTTCCATACAACGGCAAAAAGTGTACCTTAAGGTGGCTCCCTATAGTTTTAACAGTATCTACACCTGAAGAATGATGAAGAACTAAAAATGAACTATTTATTTCAACTTTGGGTTTAAGCTCCTGGCATTCACAGTGAAGATTAGCCACACACCCAGGATTTCTTTTTCATTCATATATGAGTATATTGCAGACTGTTGCCATGGCAACAAACAGTCGTAAAGATAACCATTTTTTTGCTATTTTCCATCCATTTGCTTCCTTGAAACTCGGCAGTCTTGTGAAAACGATTTTGGACAATATTTTAATTTGAAAAAATGAAAAATTTATCTATAGAATTCTTAAAAATCGTACAATTTCATATTTTTTATTATAAAAAAGAAATCCTTAGATAAAATTTTGGCAAAAAATTATATTGTGAAGTAGGCATCTATATCTTGAAGAATACAAACTTTCACAAAATTTCACCGAAGGAAGCACGAGAAAAATGAGCGCGTGTTTTTTCGTTTGCTTGTTTGTGACGTCATACAATTTCGAGACGACCACGCGCGCATGCGTATCAATGACCCTCTAGCGATTGGCGTGTATGAGAGGGATAAGAATCGTGTTAATCCCGTATGTCCCATCTTAAAGCTACTTTTGTCAATATTGTGACACATTTCGGGAGATGAAAGTTTAGAACAAGGAATTGTTACCCTATGGATCGGATGTAGAATCTTTTAAATGAGCAGTGGCGGCTGCTAAAATTCGATTGTTGTTTGCTGTGTTTGGTTATTTCCTATTTTCGAAGCGTCAGTTCGTGCTTCGCGCCTCGGCAGACGACTAAACTTGTAGGGGTGTCACATCCTGACTCGTATCTTGGCTTTTGTGTGAGCTCCACAAAGAACGCCACGGACTGCAAATATGTGTGGTAATATACTACCTTGCTTTGCCCCGCTCGATGATCGTGGCGATCGAACAAATCAGCTTCACTGGTTGGAACTCCTGCATACCTCGTACATTTCTCTTTTAAATCAAGCAGGGAAAGGTAGGGTCTTCTATTCAGTCGATAAATGTTTTGAAACCGGAGCCGATCCACGCAACATTTTCGGTAAACAAATTTTAAAAATTTGGACGCCATGTTTGTCGGCATTTTACTGCGTGATTCTGCGCGCGACTTTTGCGTAGAGTATGAAAGCTCGCGCCATCGCGAGATTTTTGAAATCAGCTCGCGCGCGGTCAAAAAACTATTGGGAGCCACCTTAAGATCTTGATATGAAATGCCACTTGCGGCTATTTTTTTTTTCAGCAATCTGTTGCTTTATAGGAAATTCCGCGTTTGTTGGATGATAGAGAGTTAGTAATTCCTCGGAAAGTCTGCAGAAGTTCGTAGACGCTCAGCATATGCTGCCCGATTTAGAGAAAGGTTTCTGGAATAGGCATTTATAGCAATGTTACACTGGTGTTACACTGTGATACGGACGAAAATGTAACTAAATTTTCTTGAGTAAATAATGGCTTTATTTAAGCATCATTTATTTATTTATAGGTGTTACACGTTTACCGACGTGAAGTATCTAATGACATAATATGTGACGTATTACTGAAGAATAAAGATGGCCGCTTGAGATCAATTTAACAAATTGACGTCAGTTTTTCACGGGTCTCTCCTGTTATTGGTCATGAATTTCGTCAAAACAACGTCAAAGTAGCTGTGGGTCCACGAGACGATAGTTGAGTGGATCCGGAGACTACTTTGACAATGTTATGACGAAATTCATTGTCTAAAACAGTACAGACGCATGAAAAACTGACGTCCAATTGTCTTTTACGATAACAAACGGTCAAAATGTCCGCTCTCGCTCGTTGTCGCATCACATAAATTATGAATTAATGTTTCTGTCCGCTTATTGACGATAAAAAATTAGCCAATGAGCGCACGTGAATTTGTGCTGTTATCGTAAAAAAAAGTGGTCTGTTCATTTGGAAACTTTGGTTGTGTTCTAGACAAAAGAAATACAGAAGCCTCGGAAATACTAGCAATCTCGTCCCAACTTAATAAATGGAACGCATCTGCATCCTTGGTGTTACCTGTCTAAATTAGGAACAGTCAGGGGTTCCGTCAACTTTATTGAGGCGATAGTTGATTCGACCTCGCCAACTATCACCTCATAGAAATCTATAGAGCTCATAATCTAATTGTTAAGTAGCGCACCCGCGAAATTCTCTATTTTCCAATTCCCCATACTGCTGCACTCTGTTTGCAGCCAAGTTTTGCATAAACTATTGTCGTGAAATACTCTTCGGAATATGCAGACCTCCCAAAAGCAGTTCACAATAATAGCCGAGTTATGCAAAATTTGGGGGGGCAAACAGAGTGCATTATGGGGAATTGGACAATAGAGAATAGATCTGTCTTCTTCTATCAAAACAATAGAATTGTCACTTTGTCGCGTCGTGCCAACAAGTTTTCTCTCTCTTATGCCAGCGCAATAAGCATTGTTTTTTTTTGTTTTTTTTTTGTTTTTTTTTTTTTTATTGAGATGCACACAGTACTTTCAATACTAACATTACTGACAATACTAACCTTGGGACTTACACTACTAACAATGTTCATACAGTTATTTACATTACTTACAAATACTTGTTACTTACGCCACTTACAATACTAACGCTTATACTACTTGCATTACTTACTTGCATTACACCTACTTGCTCTACTAACAATACTAATACTTACACTACTTACAATATTTAAATTACTTACCCAACTTACAAATCTTGCACTGCGAAATTACTTATAATACGTCAAAAGAGAGAGAGAAAAAAATAAAAAAATAAAATAAAATAAAGGGCCAGCTTACTCCATAGATAGGTCACTGTGTCGGTAATATTGAGTTTTGCAAATTTTTGGGCTCTTAACTCCTTAAAGGTGGCCAAGGAGAGGTTTCCATTTTTCAGGCTGGAGGTTGAGTCCGTTTGTTTCGATTTCATAAGCTTTTTTTAAAAGGCGCAAATATTGTGAAAGGTTGGGAATTTCATCTCTCAGCTTACACTTCCAAATATAATATCTGCTCATGAGACAGGAGAAATCTATTTGCAGTTTTGCATTTGAACTGTCTGGTTTCAGCCCCAAAGCAGTAGTCATGGTAAGATGATTACCCTTCTGAATTAAAGAGGATGATTGTAGCCATTGAAAAAAAGTTCCCCAGAAATGAGAGGTTACCTTGCATTGCCAGAAAAGGTGGAGCAAAGTGTCTGTTTCTTCCTTACAAAAGGTGCAAAGATCATTATCTTTAATTGCAATCTTATACAAAAAGGAATTTGTGGGCAGACGTCTATGGAGAAATTTAAATTGGAAAATAATAACTTTGGTACTTTTTGTGCATGTTCTCGTAAGTTGAAATGTTTTTTTCCAATCTATTTCTTCCTCATTGAGGTCGCAATCTCTATACCATTTTGTTTGGGAAGCTCTCGGTTTTTCACTCTTTGTTGCAACGAGTTTTCTATACGTTAACTTGCTGGGTTTCTTCGTTTTTTGGAAAGCTTTAGTGAAAGATTCAACTTCAACGGTTTCCAGACTGTCGATAGTTTCCTTGAATCTCTCCCTTATTGTCTTTAACGTTGCAATAATCCCGCTGAAAGCAAGTGGGCAACTTTTGCAATGGTATTTGTTCAAAAACTCTGTATAGGAGAAGAAACAGGTCCCGTCTTTTATAAGAGATTCGACTGTCAAAATTCCTTTGGCAAGCCATTCTCGAAAGAATACAGGTTTGCGGTCAATTCTTATCAAGGAATTATTCCAGAGGCGCTGTGTTTTATATTGCTCTAAGGAAGAGATATTGCTATTAAAATTAACCTCGGCCCAAATCAGCAGTATTTCGTTAATGAATACATCAGAAGTTTGAAAGTGGTTTTTCATATCTTTTTTGTCTAGGTTACCCAAAAACACAGCTTCCCCCCCGTATTTGCCGAGTTCTAGGTCAAAAAAGAGTTTCCATTTTCCCATGTTTGTTTTATCAAGATACTTTCTGATCCAGATGGTTTTTAAAGATTTGTTGAATGAGAAAAGATCAATCATTTTAAGCCCACCATCGCTGTACTCGTTAATTATAACGTTTCTTTTAATCTTGTCGGGTTTCCCGTCCCATAGGAAATGATAGAAAGCTTCGTTCAATTCTTTGATAACTTGGTGGTTTGTTTGCAAAGGAGAAAAGACATTAACCAGCTGGGAGGCGACTAGGCTTTTTAATATAGTGATTTTTCCAAGTAAGCTTAATCTTCGATACTGCCAGTTTTTAAGTACGTTCTGAATTTTTTCGTTTTTTTCTTCGAAATTCAGAATCATGGTTAGTCCAGGGTCTATTGAGAGCCAAACTCCTAGTGTTTTAATTTTGAGCTCTTGCCATTTGAAATCTTTTTCTGGACACAAGAGTTCTGAGCTTCTCGCCTTTGAACCTATCCATAACGCTTCGGTTTTTTTGTTGTTAAGTCTAAGGCCAGATATCTTGCTGAATTTTTCTATAACGTCGAGAGAGGTTTCAAGCGTGTCTTGTGAGCCGTCTAGAATTAATGTGGTATCGTCTGCATATTGACTTAATTTGATTTCATTTTGGTTGATTGAAATGCCTTTTATACTAGGGTCCCGTCGAATTGCGTTAGCTAGAACTTCGACCGAAAGAATAAATAAATATGGAGATAAAGGGCAGCCTTGTCTCACCCCTCTTTCAATTTTAAAACAATCGCTCATCCACCCGTTATTTATTATGCAGCTTTCAATATCACAATAAAGAGTTCGTATCCATTTTTGGATCGAGAGGCCGAAGCCATAGTGTTGTAAGGTTTTTTCAATAAATGGCCATTCGAGGGTATCGAAGGCTTTTTCGAAGTCTAAAAGCAAAATCAAACCAGGGATATTTTTGTTAGCGGTGTAGTTAATGATGCTATCAATCAAGCGTATATTTTCACCAATAAACCTGCCTTTGATAAATCCTGTCTGGTCATTGTTGATGAGTTTTGGGAGAGTAGCTTGGATTCTATTTGCGATTGACTTTGCGGCTATTTTGTAATCGCAGTTTAAAAGAGATAAAGGTCGCCAATTTTTAAGATTTTTAAGGTCTGTTTCTTTCTTGGGAATGAGTTTTATTAATCCTCGTCTCTGAGTAATTGGTAGTTTACCGGTGTCGTATGCAAAGTTAAGCGCAGAGATAAGAGCGTCAGAAATATCGCTCCAAAACAATTTGTAGAACTCTGCTGGTAGACCGTCTGTCCCAGGAGTTTTACTGTCGGCCATTTGTTTCAAGGAAGAGAGACATTCTGTTTCTGTAAGCGGGCCTTCACAGGACGTTTCTTCTGCTTTTGAGAGATGTACATCGCCTACTTCTGGAAAGAAAAATTGGTTGATGGATGGATCTTGTCCATCAGCCAGTTTTGTTGTGTATAAATTTTTAAAATAAGAGAGGCATTCTATTAATATCTCACTGTCTTTTGTAATAAAGTTATCGTTATTTATTCTCAGCTGGCTTATTGTTCCTCGCTTATAATGTCTTTTTTCCAGATTAAGAAAATATTTGGTATTTTTCTCACCTTCGTTGTACCAACGGCTCTGCGACCTCAAAATAGCGCCTTTTGTTCGATATTCTATTATCATTTCGTATTGTTCTTTTTTACTTTTCAATACATCTAAAAGTTGTTCACGTAGTTGCCCTTCGATATTTTTGTCTTCCAGTGTTCTTTCGAGGGTGTTTATGGTCTTTTCTAATACGTCTGCCTGGTCAGCTCTTTCTTTTTTTCTTTGTTTTGCATATAATAATGACGCTTCTCTTATCTTTAGTTTTATCATTTCCCAAAGGAGAGCAGGAGAGACCGACGGGTTGTTTGCATATTCACTTTTTGTGTCTTGGATCGTATTTTTGATTTTGGTGACATAATTATCTTCTGAGAGAAAGGATGTATTTAATTTCCAGAAACCGGGGCCCCTAGGGTTTGAATTTGTCACAATTGTCATGGTTATCATTGAATGGTCTGTTTTGTATCCAGGCACAATATCCGAGGTGCTGGTTTTGCTAATTAAGCTCTGGCTTATCAGAAAGAAATCGAGCCTACATTGAATATCCGGTTTCTTGCGTCGCCAAGTGTATCTTTCTTCTTCTTGGTTCAATACTCTCCAAATGTCTAAGACATCCCACGTCTCGCAAATTCCTTTAACCTCTTTGAGGGAGTTTTTATGCGTGCAGGCGCGGCCCCCTCTCTTATCTTTTTTAATATCCATGACTAAGTTGAAGTCACCCCCAATAATGATCTCATTACATTGAAAGTCTTGCAAATAGTTGGAAATGTCTCTGAAAAACTCAGGCTTATCTTCATTTGGTGCGTAAAGGTTACAGAGAGTAAAGCTTGTACCATTTGTGTTTATGTCACAAATGATAAAGCGACCGTTAGGGTCTGAGCGTGTTTTGTTGATTTGTAAATCAAAATTATTATTAAAGAGTATGCATGTACCTGCTTTGTTGCTTGAGCAGCAACTAAAAAGAGCTTTATATCCCCATTCAGCCGTCCATAAGTGAACGTTATTTTCCGTGCAATGTACTTCTTGGAGCATATAAATTGAAAATTTTTTTTTCCTGAGCCAGTTGAAGGTTTCTTTTCGTTTTGAGACCTCTCCCAGACCCCTTACGTTTAAAGAGCTAAGCTTTAAATCTCCAGAGATTGTGATACGGACACCTCAAAAGGCGTGACCTGTATGCATGGTTTAAGTGGCAAGGGACCCACAGAATAAACTGGTTTGCTCTTTTGTATGCAAATACGCTGGCGGTGTAAAGAGGGTATTTTAAACAAAACACTCCTAGTTGTAAGTAAAAACAAAGACACACATAAACATACACAAACAAAGCGGCTTTTGCGATCAAACCTGGAATTTTGGTTAAGCAAAAGAACCAGAAATTCGAATGATTACGGGGTTAGTTGCATAAGCTCGATAAAAAACCTATTTTTTTGGATGCGCGTTATCGATGTTACTATCCAAAGGCGGGATGACCGTCCGTATAAGCCGTAACTAGAGAACTATTTAGCATCAAAATATTGAGCAAGAAAAGTGAAGAAAATAATTGTCTAAGTTTATTTTCCTAAGTTAAACTAAGGTGTTAAACAAGGAGAAAAAAAATACTACACTACGGGATTTCCAGGATTTTTCCTTCGGGCCACAGCTTACCTCTAACGAAAAGTTTATCTGGTTGAGCCTTGCTGAAAGCTGCGGGGATTTTATTCGCCTTGGCTTTCTTAAAAGTAGCCATTAGCCGTTTTCTCCTCTGGACGATTTCGTATGGTAGGTCTTGGTACATTTTGTAGTTGCTGTCTTTAAGACGTCTTCCCAGCGATAGAATCTTCTCGCAGTCCTTGTATCTCAAGAATCTAGCGAGGATAGGCCTTGGCTCATTCTCCTTCCTTTTTCCCAGCCGGTGGACTCGTTGTATTTCTACACTGCTTGCGTCCATAAAACCAAGCTCGGTTTCCATAAACAAACGAAGGACATGTTCAGTATTCTCTTTATCGCTGCCTTCTTCGAATTCGATGATGTTTTCAAACTTAATGTTCTCCCTTCGGGAGTATGCCTCGAGGTACAAATGTTTTGTTTCTAAGTCTTTAATTTTTGCAGTAAGCTCTCTGTTTTCTTCCTCAATGGTAGCGATTTTGAGGCTGTTGTTGTCTTGCTTCTTATCCACATTCGCAAGGTTGGTTTTGTATTTCTCTTCTGTGAAGCTAAGGCTCTCTTGTAAGTCATTGATGTCTTTGCTTGCCTTGTGCTGGAAGCCTTCTAGGGTTTTAGTTCTTGTTTCTAGGTCCAGCAGCGTAGCTTGAAGTTTGTAGACTGAGCTCTCAATAATATCTAGTTTCCCGAGTTTTTCTAGTATTTCGTGAAGTGTCTTCTGGATATCTTTGCTCGGCATGATGTTCGGCGTCGCTAATGGCGGCTCGCCGTCCTCTTCCACGTGGTGTTGTTCAGAGTAATTCTGGGAGCTTCGAGGCTTTTTTGTGTCCGGAGAATCGTTTGTAGAGGAGTTAGAAGTTCTATTTCTTCTCTTGCTGATAGAAGTTTCAACAGATTCGGCCATTAAATGCTTAAAAATTACATGGCCTAGACGGACAGCTCATCCACGCGTCTACTCCTCTGCCTTGCGCATGACCAATCCGCAATAAGCATTGTTAATTGGCTCCCCAGTTTAACCACGTCAGGAAGAGATTAAAGAGGCTGTATTTTTAAACACATTTTTAGACGTTCGATACAAAAAGGATGTAGCGATAAGTGGAACGCGACTCACGATGAAAGTATCGTCGCCATGTTTACTATTTTTAATTTCTTTTCTTTTAAATACTCGCGCGCTTGCGCCTTTCTACCCATGTTCGGGATTTATTGAGGTGTTCTTAGCCAATCAGAATACAGAAATTTTTGTTTGTACATTATAAGAAACCATAACAGCATAATTTGCTGATATAATCACTTACCTCTATTAGCTGCATTAGCTCGATACTGTAGAGGGTTGGACAAGGCACTATAACGATCAAAGCTCATGACTGTAATGTTAACGAAGGACAATAAAGTAGTTAACCCGTAAGTGCAGCGATGCAGTACGTAGAGCTCAAGCTGATAATCGCACGATATGTGGGCGCGATGAATTATTAAGCGCCTCACAATAAAGAGGGGCTGCGAGATGACACCTGATAGACAATCAGAGAAGGCCAGGCTACATAGCAGCACGTTAGAGGGTTTATGTAAAGCAGTTGTCCTGACTACCGCTACTATAGCGACCAGGTTACTAAAGACGGCAAAAACACAGAATGGCACATTTACAGCAGCAAGAACAACATCGTTGATGAAGGCGGCAGTGTCATTGACAGGAATAACATCTTCAGTAAGCAGACCACAAATGCTTCTGTTCCAATCTGAAATCATTTTGATGAGTTGCCTGTCTGCACCACAGAGTGACTGGAATGCTTTTTCCTTCAGTCTGGTTAAATTAAAAGAATGATTGAAAATTAGATGATGATTTCCTAAATTTAATTTCCTTTGTCATCTTTTGGCAAAAGTGACACGAACACTCTGTTAATTTGTCATTTCTCCTCCGCAGGGGAATACAAAAAGATGGCACCTGCTGGATTCACCCATAATTCTTATCATGCACAAACGTACTAACTGTTTCAATTAAAACACCGGAAAGTTCCAGAGGAACATTTTTTAAAATATCGAATTGGTTAATATCTATCGAATTGGTTATGTTGGCTAGGCATAAGGCATTTTTTCCCTACAGTGGAAGGCATTTTTTCCCTACAGTTCACAACTAAAATGTCCGTAGCAGCATGCCTCTAAACTGAAAACGACACTGATAAAGTTATTAACTGAAATTTCCAACCGGCCTGTGAGAGACAGGGTCTCTGGCATTTTCCATAATGATATCTTCTTTGGGTAAAGTTAATTCTTTGCGTCTACAGAAATGTTTCTTTACACCCTTCGTTTTCAAAAATAAACTGCTGAGTTGAAATAAAGTTGATAACAATAAAATGATAATGTCGCTTGATTATTTACTATACCACAGCGTACCACAGTTTTCAGCCTAAAAGCTATTTCTTCCAGCTATCTTCCAGCTAAGATCCGCTTGGGAGGGTGAGTTGAAGCCATTTTCTACTTTCTTTTTCTTTGGGATGGGGGATCAGCATTACGTAGTGACATACCTCGGAAAACTCCTGTTTTCTCGGAAGTTTGGATAGGGTGTAATTTCAAGAGTTCTATAATGAATAAACTACAGGAGAAGAAAAACTAACAGCCGAAGAATTTCAACGACGCGCGACAAGGATCTAAGTGCTAAGCTACAAGAAGTACAGTAACCGTAATTGTCAATGTCAAAATGAAGAAATAAAAATAAAATTGTTAAAAAAAAAAAAAAAACCCTTAAACGATTAGATCTTCTTCTATTTGTGTATCAAAGAGAGGTCGGTCAAACACCTTACAACATTCTACAAATTCAAATGTGGACACTACAATTGCGAATTTGACTTATATTTTGAATATTCTTGCGGGGTTGCGCGTGACGTCCTCATTTTTCTAAAATCCAAAAATAAAGAGCCACCAAAGTTTTTATCTTCAGCAGGCATGAGAGGGGATAAATTTACATCTTTGAACAACTTTTCAGCTCAAGAACATGCTTCGTCTAAAAACAGGCACATTTTACATTTATGGCGGTGCGTGATATAAAGCTATGCAGGTGTTTGTCCAAAAATATTTACTTATCTCGGGATTTTTAACCTTTTTAGAAGTTTAAGTATTAGGAAAAGTGCTTATTTAAATGCTTGCTTGATCAGTTCAGATAATCAGTGGCCTAGCTAGCCAAAGTAAGTTCCAGATGTTTACACTATTTTTCGGCCGCCATGTTGGTGTCCCTTGGAGGTACACCAACATGGCGGCTCCATACTGGGCTCTGTAAATTTGTGCATAATATTTCGACAAATATTTGAAGATCGGGAAAACGTAGAGACCTAAAACTTGGAGAAGTGTCTTAATTATTTATCTCTTTTAACATTATAATTTGGTGAGTTTATTCACCGAAAGGTTTTCGAATTATTTTTCAATTGCATGCAACCCAGGAATTTCCCGGCTAAAAGACTAAGGACCTATTCGGGTAATAAACTAAAATTCAACTTAGCATAAACTGAACTTCTTAAGGGCACACCTTTTTCAATAGAGTTCCTCATAGTGGAGCTCTGGCGCCCAAAAGGGCGTACGAAAGATTAAAGGTCGCTGACGTACGACTACGGCAACGGCGACCGCAATGGAGTCGACTCGATTTGTTAATTTTAATTCCGAAATCCTACAACTACTCCCGCAGTTATTCCCTGAACTGTACTCCACTTGGTCCAATAACTATTAATAATTTGTGGAATGAAAACTCCGGGGTTAAATTAAAATAAATTAATAAATTAAATTTGAAAACGGCAAGCGAGAGCACTGAAATATTTTGTAAATAGATCCTTGATCTAGTCTCATTATGGGATAGTTCTTTCCTTGCTTCTGGTAGGCCAGTGCAAAAAGATTAGAAACAAAGAGCTTAAATTAGCTGGCGGTCCATTTTCATTTCACAAGACTGCTTATGAGCCATGAAGAAAGTTTTTCCGAAAAAGTGCACATGTTCCTATCGTAAAAAGAAACGAGATGTTTCAGGAAGGACCCCTTCGTTAGTCGCAAATGATGCCGTTGATAAAACCCAACGTTAAAGTTTACGAGTGTTCACGCACGCGCTTGCGATGGCGTTGATACACTTGACAAATACTGCGGGCGCACCTTGTCTCTATTTTGAAGACGAATTCAATAAACTTAAAATCAATGTTCAAGCCCCTGGGGTCTTGTGTACCAAGCTGGAAAATGACTCGTCTTTCCTCGCGCTGTCGTATTGCCGTTCCTTCTTCCACAGACACTCGCATGTCATGGACTTGGTAGTGTTCAGGTAGATTTAATTGTTCGGCCACGGGGAACCCACCCCCCTGGTAGCGGGGGCTCTGTTTGAAACCCTCCACTGAACGCAGGTGTTCCCCGAAACGATACGCAAGCCTTCGACCAGTTTCGCCGATGTACAACTTGTAACAGCGCTAGCTGGCACGTGATAACATAGACTACACCAGCCGCAGTACAATTGAACCGTCCCAGCCTTTAGCCGAACATCTCCGTTGGTGTTGGTGATCGCTGCCGTCCTTCCCGTGACGTCACATGCGCGGCACCGGGATCTGCAATAAGGAAATGTTCTCGTTTCTTTTTACAATAGGAACATGAGTACTTTCTCAAAATAACTTTCTTCATATAGTAATTCCAAGTGCTACACAACATAATTTCTTAAAATTCTGCTCATGATCCATTCCCATTCTTAAAAGAAATACCATCAACCACGCTTAAAACTCACGTTCCTTTTGCTAACACCATTTGAAGCGAAGAAGATTTCTGACAAGTCACCACTGGAACGGTTACCGATTACCGCTATTCGTTCTATTTGAACAGATGGAAATTCACTGGAAAATTTCCCTGATCCAACAATAGATCTTTCTAAGCCTGTTACTACATGCAACCACATATCCCTTAAAATGTTTTCCAGTCGACTGTGTATATATGATAAAATAATTAACAGATCTTTTAGGAATGAAACTACCTGACTGTGGTTGAATTTATGAATTACCGTTAACAGCAGACTTTTTAAGGTCGAGTGGGAACTGCCTCGAGACAAAGAAAAATGCAAAAATCTTTCGCATGTATTCTTATATCTTCTAATTTGTCTTAAAAGGAGTTCACTTGGTTTAAAGACCAAATTTGTTATTTCATCTGTTAATAAGCATTATTAGTCTTTAAGGGGGAAGGGCACTGTTGCTCTTACCAGGATGACGACTTGTAGCAGTAAGACGTGATTTTCCTGACAGAAAGTTCGTTTCACAAACCTAGAAATGCAAATCTGTTTGCTACAATTAAATAGAAATGGCCAAAAGCAACTCATCAAGTAATTGGCGAATCTAATTCAGGTCTTAATTGCTATAGCAACTATTTTACAGACTAATACTGCATTGATCAAGCTTTTTTTCCAGTGAATCTATCATATATATTTAAAGGTTGGATTTTGATCGGACCAGATGACTTTTTCCTTTTCTGCAAATGAGATTTTTTCCATACAATTCAAAAAGGATGTGCAGAATCGATAGAACGTTTTATATCAAAAGAATACAAATAATCAACCTAAAAGTCTAGCTAATGGTGAATAGTCAATATTATTTATACCCTTTTTCATAAAAAAATGCAATCAAAACTTAATAATAGAAAGACACAATCCCTCTAATATAGATGGAGGGAGAGATACGCTTCTTTTGCTAACACCATTTTCAAGTTGTGGAAGGATTTTTAAACAGATACTTAAACATTAGTGACTGTTATTCGTGTCCTTTAGAATACAGATTTTGTGATAAACCACTTTAGAGCTGTTGGTCCTGTTTTTTCGAAATGTTCTGAAAGACGCAACGTAATGTTTCAAAATAAAAATAATCGCCTATCTTTCCTGTTGGCAAAATTGAAAAAAATAGCTTGCACAGACCTCCAAAGGAGAAGTTTTTTTCCTTTTTCACTCAGACAGATAACCAGGTCATATTTATTTCCCACTTTAGTCGCTCAAACTTGTTAATTTAATACTATTTTTTTAACATAATAGGAACGACATAAGAGGCGTTTCAAGTCGGTGCGATACGGTTTTAATTGTTATACTTAAATGTGAATTAACAAAACTGCGATTGCCATGGGTCCTGATAAAAGTTGCATAAGAAAAGCCATAACGGTCCATAACGAACATTGGCAGTGATTTAGAAAGCTATAGCCTTGTTATTAAACCAAAGCAAATTTAAGGCTGCTTCATGGATATGGAATCGGTGAGTTTAAAATTACACATATTTGAACAACGAAAGAAACAAATGACCCCCAAAATATTTGAAGGAAAAGAATGATTAATATCTTACCTCAACCAAGGAAAATGTTTGAGTTTGTTGCAAGATTGGGATATTTTCGAATAACCACTAGCAGCTGTGATTTCCTGGCCCAAAATAGAGAGTTAATTTCACAAATTTGAGAGAAATGGAAATGAGTATTTCACTAGAAATTAAAAGATGGCTTTGAATAACAAAGGAATTTCGATTAATCAAACTTTGGTCTTAAGGCGCCAACGCTTTGATGAGGAAGACACCGAACCAATCAAACGCTATGATGATGAGTTTAGGCAATATTAGTCTGGAGTTTGATCGCCAGGCCAGGTGTTTTCTGCAAGTGAGTTAATACAAAATACTTAATTATAACTGCAATATTAAAGTGAACAAGCGATAAAATACTCAATAAGTGTACATTAACAATATATCTGGTAAAATTAATAGAAAAAAAAATCAGCTAATGAAAATTGTAATCTATAATCTCCTTGAAACCTGACTACGTTGAACAATGCGCCAATTTCTGTTAAGAAAGTATGAAGGAAATTTCGCATTTTCCTTAGAAAAATAAAAACACTTAAAATATCGAATCTTCCTGGCAATTTGCTTAGAGATTGACTCATTAGTGAATAAAGACGTACATTTGGTAAGGCGAGATAAGTTAGTCAGCAAATAACAACTAAATAAATACTCCCAAAATCAAGGGAAGTTGAAACCGGAAAAAAATTTTGTCGAGTCACGAAAATTAAATGAGATATTGCATATTTAATTTTGAAAAATACCTCGGCAAACTGTGAGGTCCCCCCTTGAGAAAAATCCCCAAATTCAACACGTAATTTTGTTCCAGCAAATCCAGCTATGTTGCATATGTGATGTAACAAATGATGATAGCAAGAATAGAAGAAGAAAATGAAAATAAAACTTTTCCCTCTAGTATTTTTGCGTTAAAACTAGTTTTGATAGGTCATAAACCTGTGACCTCATCAGTTTTGTAATTGTTAATATCATCTTAGTGAAGCCACTGAAAAAATAAAAATCTAAAACCATCATACGATTTTTGGCAACATCAAGCTTTCTATTTGACTAAATTATTAGCCTTCCTAGTAAAAACCTGTAGAAAGTAAACCAGAGATTTACTTTATAGAGGGAGAGTATGGTTAAGAAAATTCCGGGGGAGACAGCAAAAAAATATTTAATTAGCATAACTCGAAAATTAATCGTCATAAAAAAAGGGTTTTCGGTAACGTTAAGGCCTTTCCAATGACTTATCTTTCACTGTGAATTTTTTTTTAAATGAAATTCGTTAATGTGACGTCATCAATTATTACGTCATAATTTGGCTTTTTGTCACAACTTCTAACTTGGATTAGAAATATATAAAAGAAGCAAATATAGCCTTCATGAAACACTAGGGAGGTGGTCCCAACGTGGATCACCTTTTGCTGCTAGCCATTTGCTTTGTTTGCTCAAAAAATTGAGGATGAATCAGGATTGCAAAACATCTGTGTAAAAGTAGTCTCTAATTAAGAATTTTATAAGAAGTGCAGCTTTCGGCCTCCACTCCAAAACTTTTAATACATAGATTTAGCCGAGCCTAGAAGTTTAGCTCCGGGGCCGGGTTGTTCAAAGACTGATTAACCTATTACGCGATAAGCGAGAACTGGACTGATTTTTGAAACTTTGCAGTGAGGTTTTCTGTGTATATTTGTATCTATTTTATTCATTTACTTTTTTTGTACTCACATTTATTCTTGCTTTAAACAGAAAGTTACAAAATCCAATGAAATTATTAATAGTAAAATTGAAGTACTAGCTGCCTGGAATAACCATAAGGGCTAGCGGAGCCACGCAGCCAGTTAACTTCAGCATTAAATAGAAATAGAATACAGGTCAGCAAGAAGATTGAAGTACATGCCAATGCACACACAAGAAGAAAAGAAAAAGGAAGAGGTAAAACGAAACGAACACGAAACGGTATTTCTATTTTTATGGATTAGCCTTTTGTTTTGATTTTGATTAATGTCAGACTACACCAGGAACCCATGACTCTAATATAAAGCAGTGAAAAGCATAATTCATACTTCAATCAACTTTTAATCCTGAGTAGCGTTAACCGGTTGCGAACAACCCGGCCCTGATCAATACAAATTAACAAGGCATGTGCTTGCGATCCAATGGAAAAACAGTACTTCTTCAGCGGTAAACTTTAAAAATCGCAAGGGCTCGATGAGCTCTAACCCTGAGCCCGCGCTATGGTCACGTGTTGCTGGTCAGCGGATACCTTGATTTTACAGGTGTCAATTCACCATAACATGGATGTCCAATATCAAAGATATACGCTCTAAACCAAGACTGCAAGCCATGTTCTGCAAGCCATGTTGCGCGACGTGGTCATTGCGCGATCCATGCCGCTAGCCATGTTTACCATTAGCAAAGAGTGGCATGGGTTTCTATTTCTATGCATGCATGTTCCGGCTTTACAATTACACTGGCATTGTCCAAATCAACAGAATGGTTATTGAACCGTGAGTGGGCAGAAATATTAGAACCTTTTACCTGATTAATCTCAAAGATCAACGAATCACACTTACTTGCATCCGTATATGTACAATGTAACTATAAGAAAATGCCACTCTTTGTACCTCACTTCAATGAGACTTGATCGGTTGCAAGTATAGCTTAATTAATTTGAACACAATTTAAGTGGGAGTATCTGTAAAAGGCAGTACTAGTGATTATGGTCGAAAATGACTATCCTTCAAACGCTGCATGCGAAGCTTTCTCATACAAACGTAAATTAGCCACGTTAGGTTTTGACCAGCATTTTCAAAAATTAGTGTTTTTCGCCTTTAATTACTTCAGTCAAGAGCAGCCTATTTCTACAATGACAATGCCTAGACAGGAGTAAAATTATCAATTTGGCATAGTTCTTTCTAGCGACAAAACGGCATAAACATAACGACTTAAGAAGGTCGTTATGTCGTTATGCTTGTACTGTGAACACCCTGCTGACATAATTACACAGTTGAATATATGAAACATAATATGTTTGATCAATCACGTCTTCATAATGACACAATAGCAACATAACAACATGAGCATAATGACATCAGGGGAAAACTGATCGTTTCCTTATTTTTTATGTCGATATTCACATTGCGTCACTGAAGCTATGGTATGTCGCTATGTTATTATGTTGTCATGTCGTTTTGTCGCTAGTGTAAAGTAGGCCTTATTTGTGAGCTCACGGCTTTAAAGCCCTTTTATTAAATACACAACTTTCACAGAGAATTACAACACAAAACTACTCTTGTGTTTGAAACCAGCTTCGTAACGATGACGGCTAACAAATGAAAAACGCTTTTCACCGGCGCACATTACTGCTACCAAGACGAAAAACAACTTTTCACCGGCGCACATTACTGCTACCAAGACGAACTAAAATAAGTCAAAAAGCTTGCATGGAAACGCATAAAATGTATCGTAGTTTAAAGCTGCTTTTCAGTCCGTACTGCCCAGTCTCAGCATGCACACTGATGCTGGTGAGTCTCACTCGATGGCTTGCGAATCTATGTTATTTATTCCGAACCACTTAACATATCTTTGAGGCATTTTAAATTCTTTTTCCATCTGTTTCTTTGATTTTTCCAGCTACCAAGTTGTGTCATCAAGTGATGTCAGAAAGAACGAAGCATCCAAACAACGGTTGACATGAAACTATACTTCATGTGAGTAGTTGCAAAGTGTTTCACTTTGTGACGTTTTACATTAATCAAAACAAAATACGTAGACAAATTCTCAAGAGTACGCAGCATCACTTCTAACATCCTATTTTTGTATAACAGTGTTGTGACGACTTGTAACTTAGGACGTCATCGAAATCCAACATGAGAAATGCAAGATGACCGTCATATCATGTTATAAATAGTAAACGCAATAAGGAACATAATTGATAATGCATTTGTAAATTTCTTTAGATTGACTTGCTCACTATCAGTTCTTAGGTTTTGGATTAAGTAGGATATTTTCCTTCTTTTCAGGTAAAAAGACCTGTATCTCTTGTCCATCAATGAATCAAAATGACTTCAGAAACAAACAGAAGCATTTGTGGTCTACCTGCACAAGATGTTATTCCTGTCAATGACACCGCTGCCTTCATAAGTGATGCTGTTCTTGTTGCTGTAAACGTGCCACTTTGTGTTTTTGCCTTCCTAAGTAACCTGGTCGCCATAGTAGCGATAGTCAAGACATCTGTCTTGCATAAGCCCAGCAACATTCTGCTATGTAGCCTCGCCTTCACAGATTGTCTATCGGGTTCCATTTCGCAACCTCTTTTCATTGCCAGGCGTTTAATGATACATCGCGCCCACATATCATGTGATTATCAACTTGAGCTTTACGTACTGCATCGCTGCTTGGTACGGTTAACTACTTTTCTGTCGTTCGCTAATGTGACTTTAATAAGCTTTGATCGTCATTATGCCCTGTCAAAACCTCTGCGGTATAGAGCTGATGCAACCAGTTCAGGTAAGACTTCATTCATCCATTGCACCATCCTACAATTAAAATATCTCAGTGTCTTTATAGATATTTATTTTAACACTCTTTGTGACCGATATTTTTAGTTTGCATATAGATGTTCATACACCAAATTCAAATATAGAGGGTCGACCACCCGGTCAGCACGCGGGACGTGTTTCATGAAAGCGGGGCTACTTGAGCATCAGTGTTTTGCTTTGACAATGCTTCCTCGAAAAGTCTACTTTGTCGGCAATCTGGTCTGTTTTATGTCACTACACCCACGAGTTTCTGTGTTCTGAATGCCACCAAAGGGGAGTGAAATCTTCTTCAGGAGAGAATTTTTTTTCCTATTTCTTTTTCAGTTTCCCCGTTTGCCTCTGTAGGAACACAGACGAAGGAGAGGAACTCACGATTGCCGAGGAAACTGCAAAAGTTTGTTCGATACATTTCAGGCTACAAGATCGTAGAAAATTTGTAACCAATCGCATTTAGCTCCAAGTCGTTGTCATTTGGCTCAATGCTTTCACTGGTTTCAACGACGGGGGAAGCTCATTCGCTTGGCGATTCCACCCCAATTTTTGTTTCGTGCGATTCGGTTTGCGTAAAGTGGAGGCGGGCGTAGCCTGAGGCAATTTCTTCTTTTGAGACAGAGGATGTCTTTCTCAAGGAGCTTTTCTTTACCTTGACGAAGGTACTGGCACACAAATCGTGTTGGAACACCATCAGACACCGAACAAGCTCATCATGTGAACGATTTTCTAAGATCTTCCAACCTGAAAATGTAGCTAACAAACTTCAGTTCCGCATATGGTGATCGTAAACTCACTTCCTTGATCTTGATGAATTGCATGGATCTACTTTTTTCCCTTGGAGGCCATATCTATCCTAGGAACAATCTCTATCCCTTCTCGTGGCATTTAAGAACTTAAAAACTTGAAGGCATTGTCTACGAAGCAAGATTTTTCTGGGGAAGCATTGTGAAAGCAAAACACCGAAGCCCAACAAGCCTAACTTTTGTCACTCGTCTCGGGCGAGGACCGAGTGGTCCGCCATATGTATATTATTCCTATTTTTACACTGCTTGCAACCCTATTCTAAATATTTTTACTTACTGCTTTTTTAAAAACAAAAGAGCAATAATGTATTGTAATTTTTGATCAAAGATACCATGGTTAAAAGTGGCTTTCTCCCTATATCCAATTGTCTCTTGGTCTCTCTGTCTCTCTTTCTCCGTCTGTGTCTGTCTGGCTTCCTGTCTGTCTAGCTCTCGGTCTGGCTTTATGTCTGTCAGTCTGACTTTCTCTTTTTCTGTTTGTCTGTCTGTCTGTCTGCCTAGTATTCTGTCTGTCTGGTTTTCTGTCTGTATATCTATCAGTTAGTCGGTCTTTTAACTGACCAGTCTTTTAACCAGTCTCTCTCCTGTAATTTATGCCGACTGTACCCCTTAACTTATTAATCATTGCATTGTATCCACTTTTTCGAGTGCAGGCGAGACTTGGTCGGTAGAATTCTATATATTCAGAACAGATTCCTGTATTCCTTTTACAAAGGAAAAAAGGTTTTTCATCTGATTACTTCCATCCTTTTAACTTGTACAGCTACTTTCATCTGTTTTTGTTTGTTGTTTTTTTTTTCAACAGATGCAGCTAAGAAGGCGTTGCTGGCTGCAGCAGGCGTCGTGTTGTTTGTCGCGCCAACCGAATTTGTTCTGTCGCGGTCAAATCCCTTGATCGTGCCCCATCTTATACTTAATGCATTTTTTATTCTGACACCAATCATCAATCATTTCAGAATGCTAATTGCCATTCGTCAACACAATCATCGATTAGCAGATACAGTCGCGTCACATCAACAGCGACATGTGATTTTAAGGCGCGAAAAGAAAGTTGCTTTCGACATGTTTATTGTTGCCATCGTAATTCTAATTTCATTTGCTCCTGCACTTGTTGTAGCATGCGTAAAATCAATTGAAATCTCGAGTTCCCTAACTTCAATATATCCTTATTTGTTTCCATGGGCCGTGTCCGCTTCCTTAATGAATTCGTATGTGAATCCTGTCATCTATTTTTGGCGAAACAAAGAACTCAGGATTGCAATGAAATCAACTGTGTCTTGTTGAACCAAGAGGAAACGTTTTGCTTTAAATCCTGCTGACACTTTCTTATGATCTGAGCACATTTAGTTTTTAAGGAAACGTGACCGGTTCGTTTCCGGATTCTGTTTAGCTGCGTTCATCGGCCTCCTTTCTTTGTATGCATTTCCAAATTCTTATATATCTGACCATTCGCGCACAAACATTCTTACTGATAACCCAAAGTCTTTGTTTTTTAAATCTTTTCAACCATAGAATCTTTTTGTTTTTTTTTTTGTGTTTTCTCAAAATCTCTCACTCCTATTCGTTTATTCTGAATTGTATTACATGGAAAGGAAAGAGAATAGCGGAGGTAAAAAGTTCCAGTACATAACAATGGTTGTGATGCAACCATTTTTCGGCTTTAAAGAACATGGTATTTTCAATTGTCAAGTCCGAAACTATAAATATGAATCCAACCCTCAAAAAAGGAAGTAATATGCTTTTGTAAGAGAGGCACGGAATGCTCAAAAACTGAACTGAAGCTTCCATTTTAACTCAAAATTGATCTTTAAAGCCAATGTACCCTATCGAGGGCTATTTGGAACATATTAAGGAAATGTTTTAATGTCGAATTGTAATCAGTAAGTAATTAATGAGTAATATTGCAATGTTGATAATTCAATACACATGATGCTAGAGAGTCATGTAAATGATAATTATCATTACTTATTAAAAGTTAAGTGAATAAAGATGGTGAATTTTAACTGAGCTTGGTAATGAAATGTGAGAGGTGAACTGATCAACATGACACAAGCATGAGACAAATGAAAAAGTCCTCGAGTGCGATAGGAATAGATCCCATGGCCTCCCGAACACTGGACGGGATCATGGAGAGCCAGGCTATTTTACTGAGCTCATATATGACAGGCATTCTGCATACTGTTGGGTTCAGCACTGTCGATGGGCCACGTTCGATATATCAATATTCTAACATGGCTCCGAGGCTTTCAGGTTAAACTTCTATATTTGGTGTTGTTTTCTTTGTATCTAGGTCTATTATGGAAATTGAGGGACAAAAGAAACTTGAAAATTTGCAATTTTGATCCGAAAGCCCGAAAGATGGTGAATTTTAAGCTTGGTAATGAAATGTTTAGAGTGAACTGATCAACATGACACAAACGTGTGAGAAGGAAAATCTCTGACAGATTTTTTCTTTGTCTCACGCTCGCGTCATGTTGATAAGTTCACTTTTCAGATTTCATTAAAAATTGTTTAAGAATTCAGAATGTATTGTAAGAAGGGATGACACAGAATTTGAAAAATCCTACCACAGATCACAACCCTTTGTATGGATCAGTGTCATCAAACACTCCTCGTATTGCGTTACTGAAGTAAGTTTTAGTTAATTTTCCATCAATTAAAGCATGTGGTTTGGATTCTAAACTTCAAAGTGACCGGCAAAGTGATGCTCATAACAGTATCCCTTAAGTCTAGTGGAGACATTGGTTATCCAGACTTTTGATTACTGCGGAGTAAAAGGACTTAGATTTAAAACCGAATAATTAAGCTACTCCCACTTTGAAGTTAGGCAATATTGGTGACTTTACAATAGCGCAGTTTTCATCTGAGTCGGCTCATACAATCAAAATCAAAGAGATCACTCCGCCCAAATACAACGGACACGAAAATGCGGCCAACCAATCAAAACTCAAAGCAAATAAGTCTAGCTGGAGGCCTAAGTCACGATTGGTCAATGTTTTACTTCTGAAATTGGTGCGATGTTTCTTATGCAAATCGCTTGGCGCATTATTGCAAAACCAGAGCAACTGCGAAGTTTAAATAATATTGCAGTTGGTATTTAGGTTTTCAATTGCGTGTGGAAAGTATTTAGGCAATTACTTTTGATTCAGTTTTAATTTTACTTGGTTTGAGATTGGCCGAGTAACGTAATCGGTAAGTTGAAAATCATTCAATTGAAAACCGCTCCATCAAGCTACGATCCAGCACAACCTCGTTGCCAGAGTCTCTCATCTTTTTGCAGGAGGGGGTGGGGGGTTGAGGAATGAGAGACACTCAGAGCGAGGTTGAGCCTGGCACTTTTTTTAGTTGTTCTTTTTTTTTCTATGCAACTTTATTTAGATGATTAAAACAATTACATCACACACAGCGCTTCTATAATACTTACAGATATACTTCCGCTGTACTTACTTCCTCATGCTAATTATACTTAATACACTATTTACGATATTTTTTACAATACAATTAGACTAATTAGATTATGGTTGTCTACTTACAATGCCATTTTGTATTGCAATACAATTGTGCTACAATTCAAATCAAATTACGGTTGATCTGTTTACAATGTTACTGTTTGTTTATTGGTTGATCGAGCTTCTAATAAAAGTTTAATTGTGGCTTACATTGCAAAGGTATTAATTCTCTAGAATTCAACAGATTATTACATACATAGGTAGTCAAAAACAAACCAAAAGACAAAAGCCGAGAAGAAAAAACAGGACACGGTACATTTTTATACATAGAGAAGACATTCCTCTTGATCCTCTTGTTAAAAGTGATTGAGATCCACTTTTCTAGATTGATTTTTTTCGCGCACAAGTGAGAAAAAATCATCAAATTGAAAGATTATGGTATTTAAAGCGCTAACATATAAGAAATATTTGCCCAAAATAACGAGATGGTTGTGTGCAAAATATACAAGTGTAAAACAAACCGTTTTTGATTTCTTGACCAGTCATCGGTTTATCATGGATACTATGTGGGGGTAACATGAAGTACTCAAAATAGCGCGCCAGCACTCGATCGTGGCAGCGCCACATGATCGAGGCGAGACCTCTAATGGCGTTGGTCAAAGTCATTAGGAAGTTTAAGCAAATCACTACGGCTGCGCCGTGACTGAAAAGGTCTGGGGAGAGTACGTCTCGGTGATCTGTCAAATTTTAGTAAAGCGAAATACAAAGATGTCGGAAACGTGAGCTAATGAGTTTAAAATCTCTTTTATTTAGTTTCTCACAGTCAAATGGCTTCGCTCAAAGAACGATACCCCTTATTCGCCTTGCTAGGACGAGCAGATAATTTCTGAGCAAAAGCGAATGCCATATACTTTGTACAATAACAACAACTTTAATGGATCAGTGAAATATCTAACTTCATGCAGAGACAAATATCTCAAAGAATATCGAGGGGAGAACACAAACATATCAATACTTAAAAAAGCAAAATAGCATCGTATAGTTATCCAGATATAAAACATCTTCACTAAACCTCCAGAAACCTTTTCTGTTATTAATCACTACCAAAAGAAGCTGCTGGCATATAACCATTGGAGATAGAAAGAGGGGTAAAATATTAGGAAAAATGGAAATTTCTAGGCCCTTACACCGAAAGGCAAAGATTTTATGGCAGCTTGAAAACTTGCAAAATTACAAGGATTTGTATGGAAAACCACTGGAGCGTGACTGGAGGGCAAAGCGACTTCTTCTCATACAAATCCTTCTAATTTTTAACGTCCATAAAAATTCCCCCTTAAAAGATATAAACCTGAAAATTTGCATGTAAGCTTATTTGGAACTGTTCTTTCCATTTCTGATAACATTATGCATTACCAATGATTAATCAGTGTGTTCTTGAAAAGCACGTCACGTGACCAACTGTTGCAAAAGGCCTATTAACAGTTCAAAGTGCTTAAAGTGCCCATATCGTCAAAATTTTTATTTTCCCATCTGATCCTGTATTCCATGCAATGAACTTTGGCGAAAACAATTTTCGAATTGGATAAAAAGCGATTTTCCTATGAAGTTTTAAAAACCTGAAAATACTATTTTATTGCGGTCTACCCGTGCCGCTGATCACATCATCGACTTGCTCAGATTTGTGACGTAGATTAAGGAACACGTGACTTCAGGCTTGACTTATCTCGCTTGTTTTACCTCTGTAATTTAGCTTCGCAATCTATGCAAAATGCTCCTTTCCAGCATTTGGTATGAACTACTAAGTTTAATTTACAGAGGTAAAACAAGCGAAATAAGTCAGCCTGAAGTCACGTGTTCCTTAATCTACGTCACAACTCAATCCAAACCAGGGGAAGACTCGTGCGAATGGTGGACCAAAATGGCGGCAAATTTGAACGTTTTTAAAACTTCTAAAAAAGATTGCATTTTATCCAAAACGCATTTTTCTTTCGCAGAAGTTCATTGGATGATACGTATAGAATCAGATAAGAAAATAAAAATTTTGATGATATGGGCACTTTAACAAAAACTTATACCTAACAACAACGTATGTAAAAGTTAAATGCACCAAAAGATAATTTTCTGAATGATCTGTTGCTCTGTTAATCACTTGTCCCCTTTTGATGACACTAGGGTGAACAGGTTAAGTTAGGTCTTCATTTTCTCGTAAAAAAATAATGACAATGATTTTTGCTATATTCTGTGGAAAAAAAAAGTATTAATTTTGCGGAAAAATGCCACTAAAATGCTCGAATATGCATGCTTTTGCCTCACTAAAATGCTCGAAAAAATGCTAGCATAATGTACAAATGCCTAACACTGGCCGAATTCATCACGCCACTTTCGCATTTCCGCCAGTTGACGCCTGGTCACCTTGGAATCTTTCTCTGGTTTGGACATGGTTGGATCGTAGAGAATGATAGGAAACTCAGTTGCGTTGAGTAGAATGCAGAGGAACTGGTGAGATAGTTGTAGCTGCATTTGGTATTCCTCTTCAGATGCTCTCTGAGGGTTGATCACAATCTGTGTGCGAATTGAACAACTAGAGCCATGTCATTACCATTCCTCATTTCGGCAAACGGGTTTTCAACGACAAGAGTAGTTAGCGACGCTATGTCCAGCTTTCTTGCGTAATCTGGTGAAATGTTTTCAATCGACCCGACAATGTGTTTCAACGTAGAAAGGGTGACTTCTAAGTCCCGGATAGTTTGCTGTGAGCAAACACCATCTGGTCCCTGAAAGATTCTTGTTAAATTGGTGATCTTTCTAACTTTAGAAATGCAATGTTTGAAGAAACCATTTACCTGCCCAATAACATCAATTGCAATGGCCTCTTAAGCGGATGAACGTTTTTAGATTGGCTCGTGGCTCATTCCTTCTTTGAACACCAAAAACTCTGAGAAATTTATTAAGATTTTCTAAGTATTTAAACGATTCGCTTGGTCGGGTAATCATTTTCAGTGTCCCAGTTGTCGAGACAGTAACATAGATCGTGCTCACTTCTGTGCAGCATGACGTTGATTATGAAAATGTTTTTTTAGTACCATCAGTCTGACCTCCAGTTCCTGTGCCAGATAGAACTTCAACAGTCAGCACGTCCTCTCCAAGTAACAAAACTTCATTTTCTTAGCACTAACATCGGTAAACAAAAGTGTTTTGACTTTTTAATTTCGCCCGATTCACCCGTGTGAATGAACCGTAGCTGTAGCGCACGGGCGCCTTCGCAATTATGTTAATTTTGTTTGCTAGAAGAGATTTCGTTTTCACATTTTTCAAGCACATGGTTTATAGTTTCAAGCACATGGTTAAAAGTTTCAAGCATATGGTTTAGAGTTTGTAAATCGTCAAGGAATAAACCATTTCGAGTTATTTTGGTTAGAGTCGTTGGAACGTTTTTGAGACAACAAGCTTGCTCGTTTCTTCAGCTGATGCCCCAACACTGCAACTCCGTGTGCCGTTTTGCATTCGGCTGTCCCATTGCTTATAAAACGATTAGGACTCGTAAACTTCTGTTGTTTGTTTTCATAATCGTATGAGATGATACCACCCAAAGAAGGATGTGTTGACGATACATAGACATGGTTGTCCACAGCAGCAATTCCGAAAGTCTGTTTGGGGCATTCTACCTTGCCGAGAACAGTTGCAGTAGTAGTGACCCCATTGCTGTCGACCTTCAACTGCAAAATCTCTTGCTCAACTTCGTCGGCTACAAACAGCATATGTGCTTTTGTTGAATGTTAGTGCTGTCGGCTTCAAAGTTCCCTTATCCTGGATAATGATTGGAGCATCATTTATTTGATTCTGCTTGTTACATGCAACGTCAGCGTGGCCATTAGATCGAATCCACTCGTTCAGTTTTCTTTGTAGATCTGGCCTCTTTGGATTCCGTCCACAATATAGCAAGAGGTCATGCTTCCTCAGTTCCCTTTGCAGTTGATTGACCGTCATCTTACTGGGATTGTAGAGCATAGAATAGTCAAGTTCAATGCAGGACAATTTACGAGCACTATACTCAGCGACGTATATATAGCCATTACTGCATGTGATATCAAGTGGCTTGTTCAAGATAGCTGCAAACTTCATTGACATCAACCGGATAGTGTAGTCTTGCTGAAAAAAACGTTTTCCCTGGCGGTGTCAGCAATGTACAGTCTCCCATGCTGACTGCTGTTGGGGTCAAAAAAGAAGAGAAAGCAAAGCAGATGCCTCTGTTATCAGTGTGAGTCCATTTAGGTACCTAACTAAACTCACAAGCTAAGGAATAGGTGCAATAACAGCAAGAACTGACAATCTGATTAGTTTGAGAGAGATAATATAGCTTTATATAGATATGCTGATATGGCGATGATGAGTTTTGTTACGATTGATGTAGTTGGTGAGCGACCTTAGCTTGTTAAGGATCATTAAGTTAAAATAGTTAAAATAGTTCGTAAATTTTTAGTCTTAGTTTTTTTCGTATTTAAGGTTAATGTGCACGGCTCTTTAGAAGACCACTTTTTAGTGAAATGATCCCGTGGATAAATAAAGTTTCTATCTATCCATCTATTTTATCCTTGCAGGCTGCACACACCAAAATACGCTTCTTCTCCACAGTGACGCCTGGGTACTTTCGTTTAACATCTGCAATATTAATGAGTTTGGCCTGGTGAGGCGACCGTTCAAAGTTGCTGCCAGCCTTCAGTGCCTCCTAAAGGTTGGAATCGTTTGCCTGTCTTGCCCTGTTCGGCCATCCAACCTCTTTCAATTTTGTTAACTTTACCTTCTCGGCAGGTGCAGTGCCACTTTTGACACTTGGATGTTCTGGATCACTATCATCACTTGGGCTTTCATCTTCAACATCTTCGACATCATCGTCAAGCTTGTGTTTATTAACCACTGATTTTGTAAATTTTCCACTCAGCATTTCAGACACTGTCTCACATTGGACCTCAATGACTTTCACTGATATACCAATCGATATTTGCATAAGTTATTATTGTTATTGGTCGGTTGTTATTCAAACAATGTCAACAGATCAACAATTTACTTTCAAATCAGCAAAATCATGTCGGTAGTGACAACAGTAAATAAGTATGACTTACCGATCAGCTCATCTTTTTTTCCTGGAGAAGAGGTCTGGCAACTTCGCACTGATCCTGAGATCCGTCCCTTCGCGCGGAAACTCGGCCTCGGGTACATTTCGCTTGTACTGAAGTTTTATTTTGAAGTCGAAAATTACGAGCTCCTTCATTCGCTCCACAAGGCGAGATGACACTTTCAAAAGTTCAGCAAGTTTATTCTTTGGTTGCTCTTTCAAGGTTTGTCTGAAAGGACCATCTGGAGACTGGTTTGTCGCAGTTGATTTTATAAATACACGCCGTTATGCCATGAATACGGAGTTTT
>JAHPZR010006978.1:27500-32133 GCA_019787425.1 Platygyra sinensis | reverse complement strand
GGAGTCGAAATCTTTGCTGGGGCGGTGTGCAGCTTCAGCAAGATAAAGATGGCGAAGAAATGCTTGAATGTTTGACTTGCTGAACGGAGGGACGAAGGCTCGCCATGGTCAGGAAAAAGGTCATCGAAGGGCTTTTCAAACCTAAAGTCTATGCCACTAAGACCGAAAGACGTCCAGTAAAGTTCTACAAAACGTTCAAAAGCCACAGGCTGGTAGAATGAATCAACCGGAGTCGCCATTTTCATTTGGCAGTACGGCAGAACAGAAGCTCGCAAGATCAAGTCTGGTACATGAGGTCGCCTCTTGGAAAGAACTAGTTAGGAAAATTCCTATCCACGGCGGCTCAAAAAACTGGTCTTCACAGGGAGGGGAAACGAGTTATCAACCATTCGGTTCGCAAAACGTGTATTTCCAGGCTACTCGATGGTGATATTCCAGAGAAACTTCGTTGCTCAACTAAGTAGCCACAAAAGCACGGAGAGCCTACAATCATACAAATCAGCCAGCTCCAACCATCAAAGAAGAATGTTGTTAACACTCGACAGAGCCCATTCCAGTAGTGAAAAAATCAACTGCAGTTTCCAGTGTCGAAGATCTCCAAATGGCTTCGTGTTCTTCCTGTCAAAACGCATCGTTCATCGCTGCCGTAAATTCTATGATGACTCAGCGTGGATCCACTTCTGTCCTCCAACGCTCCGGTTTTTGCAGGAGCTAACATCGGTTCTATCAGTGGCTGCACTTTCCAGATTTTTCATGGAAACGTGAAAAAAGTTCAAGCCGAAAAAAAGCGTCAGCTCATTATTGAAAGCGACGACGATGATTGACCGTTCCTCTCCCAAGAAGTCAGTTTTTCTTTGTTCAAACTTAAGCTTAGTTTTTATATTCGGCTGACTGCTGGTTGTGCGATTTTTCGGCCTCTCTTGTGTGGGCTGATTCTTGATATTTTGCTGTAAATTTCATATACGTTATTTGCTTTAAAAGCATTTAAAGCAACAAAATAAAGAATGTTTTAAAACTTGAGTTAAAAATCGTTCCTCTCGTTTCTGAGCTGCTCGCGTCATCAAATCCACAGACACCGCGCCGGAAGTTGATTTGAATGAAATTACCGCAAGTGTGTCTTCTCCCAAGAACATGCAAGAAAACGATGCCAGATAATAATTACTTACTAACTTAGCTTGCTAGAGCCATACTGGGGAATATTGGCCCTCGTTCGTTTTTGATCTCGGGCCAATATTCCCCAGTACGGCCCTCGCGCTCGGTTAGTAAGAGGTTAGTAATTCATGCTCGACGAGCTAAAACATTTCATTTCTAACGGCCAAAAGTTTTTCGAATCCATTGTGATTTTCTTTTATAGAAAGATGCTGTCACTTTTCCCTAAAACTGCGGTCACTTAAATCTTCAGGAACGCTAAAGGTTTGAGGGTTAGAGAAAAGCGATTTTAACTACAACTGTATGCAACGGACTACAGTGGTCTATAGTTGTCAGCTTATTGTGCTGAGTTGTTTTAATTCTCTGATCTTCGTTTCTTCAAACAAGGGAATGTTACCAGTTCGTTGGATGGCTCTTGAGTCACTGGAGGATTATACTTACAACACTAAAACAGATGTGTAAGTTGAGCATGAGCATCATGCATGAGCTCAATGAGGCATGGTATGCCCTTATTGATGACGTAACAGCAGCCCAGCCTATTGCAAACCCCACAGCGGTCAAACGTGTGGCGCGTGCGCAGTTCCAGCCAAAACTTTCGCTTAACAAAGTCTTAAATTTTCTTAAATTTTCGCTTTCAAGCCCAAAGTGAAGACAGTCGCTGAAAAGTTAAGCTTTATACTTCGCATATGACCAGGGAATTTACTAATGGACATCCTCAGAGACTCCCAGCTTGTAATTTTTTCTCACAGTACTATTTTTATAACATTTTCCTACAGAAGTCTCGCAGGTTTTCTCTTCAAATTCTTGCAAAGTTCGAGGCGACGAAGACCGGAAGTGGGGTTGGATTTTTGCGTTTGACCGCTATGTGATTGCAAACAGAAATTCAAAACAGAAAGTATCACTTTAATAAAGACAGCTTTGTTCACAGATTTTGAACTAAAACCTGACTAATGAGACCCTTAAAAAGCCCACTTCAATCTGATTCTCTGTTGAGCTAGAAAATTCAGCTGTACTTGTACGCAACGGTGTCTATTTTTGTTCACGTCATTGACAAACCATAACTTTTCCATTGTATGGAATTGAACCTGTTCGCTACAATTGTCACTCATTAGTGTTAAATTGTGTCTTTGTGAGGTACCTTAGGAATAAGAAAAAGCAACTGCAGCTGGAAAATCCATTTAGTTTTTACTAGTCACTGTGTAACTTGTTTCTCCTTGTGAGATCTGTGTGGATATAGAGGCTGTTTGTGACTCCTTACGTATGTTTATTGTGTGAGGGGCCCGCCCTTCTGCAGTACTGTTAAGCTCGAGTAATTTAGGACCTTTTTGAACTGGGGCAACCAAGTAATTTGGTTGGTTTATTCGCCTTCCTTGCTACTTTTGACCATTGTGACGCACTAAACCTTTCTTTTGTAGGTGGTCTTTTGGTGTGCTATTATGGGAAATAGAATCTCAAGGTAAACGTGTTCTTAGTAATTAGTAATTGCAAATCCCGTAAACCACGCAAAAGGCAGGGGGACCAAGCAGTCATGCGTAATTTGGTCGTACTTCTCTACGCTAAAGGCCCCTCTGAGAAAATTACAACATTATTCTTCTTCTACAACAATATTCTTCTGAAAGAAAGAGGACACAAGGGGCACTGTTTACAACATCGAGTGCAACGATTGCGATGCAGTGTACATTGGCCAGACGTCACGCGCTTCAAAAACCAGAACCAAAGAACATTCTAAGGCCGCCGCGTGTTTTGACAAAAACTCCCAACTGGCCCAACATTCCCCAAAAAACTGGCCACAGCTCTGATTTTAAAAACGTGTCAATTCTTCATATCTGTCCCCAGTAAAACCAGCGGTTGTTTTTGGAAGCGTGGCATTCCAATAAGGAAGAGAACTCGATCAATGAGCACGTTGAGTTTCCACGTGTGTACCTCAATCTCAAGAATTTTTAGAACATTTTTAGCACACGCGTTGTGCATATTTGCCACCATGACTATCATAGGGGGGAGTGTCTGATTACAACCACGGTGTCAAAACAGTTAATGTCATTATAATCATTGCTATCTATTGAAACAAACATTCGTGAGGATGCCTTTATCTTTGCTGCTTCAATTTTGCTCGAAGGATTGAACAAACTGGTTCCATTAAGGAGATAGGAAGCGATCATATCACTAATTTACGTTGAATAATGATGTGCCAGTGATAAAAATGCAATTGTATATTTATATCTTAGATCATATTAGCAGAATATGTATGGAAAAGATACCCTCGCTGATTTGTTAGACTTATTGCTGATTACTTTACTGCTTACCTCTTGTTTAGGTAAAATGCCATATTCCGGTCTTGGAGGAATGGAGGTTGTGGAATTTATAAAGTCAGGAAAACGATTAACAAAACCAGAACGATGCCCAGATGAAATGTAAATAAGATGTTGTTTGATCGAATAGCTTCTACATCTATGCATAGATTACGACCGGGAAATCTAATAACCCGAATTAATCAGACACGCTATAGTAGCATGTTGCGTTTAATGACCTTTGTAGTTTTTGGACTGATTTGACTCTTTTTAAAACGTCTACAAATCTCACCTCAGTTCTTAACAGGTGGAATTGGGGCGAGGCGGTGGATTAGCATCAGTGATATAATTTCTTTGACTAACACCACTCAGAGCAACTCGGTATTTAAAAACAGTGTTTGATCATTTGTTAAAATTTCTATTTGTCCTTTAGCACGTTACTCAAAGGACCTTTCCAGCACCTGGGGTTTTGTGTACGAATAACGACTTATTGGCTAATTGATTGACTGACTGACTGATCATTACTGACTGACTGACTGACTGACTAAATGAATGAATGAATGAATGAATGAATGAATGAATGAATGACTGACTGACTGAATGAATGAATGACTGAATGAATGAATAAGTGAGTGAGTGAGTGAGTGAGTGAGTGAATGAATGAATGAATGACGACTCACTGAATTACTGACTTACTGATTATAATTCTCAGTGTCTAACTTGACTACAAGATTTATAGTTCTAATTTATTAATGAACAGCTACAAAAAGTATCATCTACAAGGGTCTGTGTCTTCCTCACTTTATAGATTAACATTTTTTACTAGGCTTGAATTACATTGAACGCGACTATCAAATTCAAGTTAACAAGACTGATTCAAACACCAAAATGCTTGTAGTCAGGGCTGATTTGGTCGTAACCTTCTTCAGCATAAAAATGATGCGTTAAAAATGGCGTCAAGACGTAAAACGAGCGAGAGTCCCACTAGGGATTGGCTAAAATAGTGTACTTGACCTGGAATCTGCAATCCCAGACATAAGAGTTGGGACACGAAGTAAGTTTTCCCGTCCCCCCACTTTCAATGTTGATAATCAGGTGATTTTTTTCCCTTTTTGATGGAAAAAACGCAATATTCTCCAACATTGATTGGGGGGAGGGGGGATGGGTGATAAAGCTCAAGTGTCCCAACTACTTTT
>JAHPZR010006978.1:0-22500 GCA_019787425.1 Platygyra sinensis | reverse complement strand
AAAATTTGCAAAGAAATGTATGGATTTCGGGACAAGTGTCCGGCAATCAGTACATTTGTTACTAAATTTTAAGTTTTTGAATGCGGGTTGTATCTTGTTCAATATTGGCCCAATTAACACGAAACTTTAGGATTTTGTAAAGTTCGGCGTGCCCTTTCTGAATATAGGGGTCTTGTGTCGTTAGTCCCATAATACACGGACTCATATCCAGGCCCTCACCGTATGAAATCATGCAGTCACCACCAATCCTTATGGCCCCCAGTGGGGCACGCGGCCGCATCGGTTTTGAATAGCATCCACTAATTTACTACACCCAGCAGATTCAATGAGGTTCACTGGCGTCCACGACAACGAAAGTTCATATTTCTGTTGTAAACCCAGGGATGTTTGTAGTAGTTATCACCAAGGAGACGGTGCTCCAAGAAAAAAAATATATATTTGTTGATTTTTGGTACTGATTTGATAGCAATAATGGTAGTACCATTGACACACTTAGCGAACAGTAAACAAGTTGGCATTTTATTGGTACATTTGTTAGGTGACCATAGAGTAAAGGCTCTTTATCATAATGTAGAATTTTAGAGCAAAACGCTTAATACTCTTGTTAAAGTGAAAGTAGCCATAGAGTGGGCTTCTGAGCCAGGGCGCACACGTCAGGGCGTTGGGACGTCAGGGTGACTTCATTTCTCCGGGCGGTGGAGCGTTTGCAAAGGGGTGTTACGGCGATGATGGCATCATGATTACCACAGGGTAAAGTAAATACTCCCTCAGGCATGTTAGGAAGATGACATAATCGTGGAGAGAAGCTAATACAGAGAGGGCAACTTGGAGTAGTTCTTCAGAGACCCGTGTCCAGTTTGCCCATTACTGAGTAGAATAGGTAGAAACTCATTTTAATTAGCATGGTATTTCATAACAGAATAAAATATACTTTATTGTCTATGCATTTTCTGCCTGGGAAATACTAATTTGTTAGGCGAAGTGGAACTTGTCAGGGTTTGGACCCTAAATTTGAATTTAGTTTTTGAGAAGTCGCTAAGCAGAATAGATTTGCCATTAATTAGACAATTAGACTAATCGTCGTTACGTTTCCAGCCTTGCCGCCGAGGAAGATATTTCTTTTTATCATAACCTTGATATTTTAATGATATTTTTAGGTTTAAATGTGACTTTACATTGTACTTTTAAGCCTTTTAAAGTAGTTCTTAAATTCTATTATTGTATTTTTATTAGCCTTTTAAATGCAATAGTTTATGAAAATTTCTTGGTGTAATTAATTTTAAGATGCAGGGCCCCTATGGAGACCAGCCTTAGAGCTGAATGGGTTACCCTGTATAAATAAAGTTTTACGTAGTTACTTACTTACTTACTTATTTACTTACTAACACAATTCTCTATCGCGATTGGTTCGATTCTCGGCGCCTCATTTTGTCACGTAATCGATACGCAATTACGTAGGTACCCAATTACAGTTATCCAATGACAACTTTTTGTAATTGGATATTTGTAATTGGGTATCAATGCCATTCGCACATAAAGTACGTGTGCTTTAATGGTCTCGTTAATGTTTCCTACAGTCTTTACACTAACGGAAAACACCACGGACATATTATCAGTTCGCTAAAAAGAAAGTCTTAAAATATATAGTTTTTTAATCTCGAAATTTGTCATTGATGCGATTAGATCGTGCTCGTGATTTTAAATCGGCCTCGTGCTGTGCACTCGTTTGATTATAAAATTACTTGCCTGATTGCTCCCTGAGTTGTACTCCACTCGGCCCAATTACTATTGTTAAAAGTGTCACTACTATCGGTTTGTCCTTCTTCATAGTCTCTACGGATCTCAGTTTGGCCTTATGCGTAAGCCATTGTAGTAATGCGCTATTCTCTAAATAGTCTGTACGATTTTTCATGATTTTCTTACTTAAATTACTAACATGAAAAGGGCGACGTACGCCGCTTTGTTCGTTTTGCTCTTCATTTTCCGAGTGCGTGTCGACTATCTTTTGACATCGTGGAAAAGAGATCGAATATTGCCGGTACATGTAGATCGGGGTACAGTTTTGCAGTGAATAAGGTGACATGGACAGTAAAAGAGAAATGGTGTGTCACGATGAGAGTAGTCCAGTCCCTGAACTCTCCTTTCTTCCTGCCCCATATAGGGGCTGAACCCGGGCGGGCGAAAGAAGAGTCCAGGATAACTTGAATGCGCATGCTCAGAACGAACCAATCAAAAATTACTAGGTCCCAACCACGCCGCTCGCGTCAATGTGTCGCGCAATGCCTTTTTCAGCTCGCGCTCTGAAAGAAATATTTTCTTTGACGATGATATTGTCGTAAAAAACATAAAAACGTAAAAATCGGAACATGGTTTATCGTGGTCTGTACTCTTATCGACAACGAGTACGCGTCATTGCTCTTTTCCCAAACATTTTTTTCGTATAGTTTCTGTATGTTGAGCGATTTTGCCAAAGTTTTTGAAAAGAAAGACTGACGCGTACCAAGTAGCTCATTTGCATAATGCAGCGCGTGCACTTTCAAGTCCGAGTCGGTGTTTTCAATTGTCAACAAATCTTGGCAAAGATTTCTTTCGTTATCTTTGATATTGTGATAAAAAAAACAATCGAATGTGGTTTAGCGTGGCACTGGTGCATGAAATTCCATTGATTTGGGATTAATCGCCATGGTTTTAATCAATCTAAATGCAGAAATTGTTGCTTGTATATTATCATTCAGAAAATCGCGCCACAAGCTAAATCTGGAAAGTACTTCCAAATATGGTTTTTCCCCCGATTTGGGGGGAAAAAATGGCGGCGTTCTGAGCATGCGCATGCCAGTTATCCTCAAATTTTCCAAAATATATGTGCCAGACATTTGATTCATTAGTTATTCATAAGTTGTTGTCTACTTCTGATGTCATTACAGCTAGCTACGATAGTGATATTATTTAAATTTCGTATCATATTGAGATATTTTAGTAATTTCTTTTTGTATCTTAAGCAGGATTTGAAATTCCCAAATTAGTATGTGCTTCTCCACTGGGAATGGAACACAAAACGATACCAGATTCAGCCATTGTAGCATCGTCACGTTATAACGAAGACTGGGGTGCAGAGAGAGGAAGACTGAACGAGAAAACGGAAGGTAATATACAATAAGTTTCATTAAATTGTTAGAATTTCAGCATGGGCAAAAGTTACAACTTGGAGAACGTTTCTACTGCACTTGATATGGGGAGGTTCAAGTCAGTCAGTTGTAGGATAAATTGAGAGAAAAGTGTCTCACCCAAGAAACAACATGTTGTGCCTCCCGAACAAGTCTGAAGAGACTTTATCGAGAGAACGACTCGCGCAAAGTATATGCAGCAATACGTATTTCGGATCAAAGAAAAAAAACTAAATGGGAACCAATTTTATAACATTTTTTTTACTCACAAAATGCGTTATTTTATTACTAATATATTTCTACGATAGGAAACTTAAATGGAGGATGGATGTCGTTCGAAAAAGACGCCTATCAGTTTCTACAAATTGACTTAGAAAATGTTACCAAGGTGACCAGGATTGCCACCCAAGGGACATTTGATACATATCAGTGGACAAAAACCTATACCCTGGACTACAGCCAGGACGGAGTAACGTTCATATCATACAACAATAGTCAGGTATTGGCATAATTCCCTCATCTACGGGCAATATTAACAAACTGTCTGAATGAGGTATACTTTTTATTCGTATATACCATACAAGTGAATAGTGATTTTCGCGCGTTCTGATTGGCTAACTATTCACCTCTGAGTAGCCGAAGAGAAACAAAATCGTTTCTCATTCCAGTTTGTTGGATTATTTACAGTATTAAAGATTTAAAGAGTCTGCTAGTTATTCAGCTTGTGTGGTATATCCTAAACAATTATTAACCTCTTTGTCGGTGGAAGTGCCTCTTGGAGGACTGCGTGAATAATTGCTAAACATTATTTTCAGCTAATATTCTAGAAACAACTACGACAATGCTATTGTTTTGTTAGAAAAAATAATAGTATGGTAACAAAATAGTGATTTGTTATTGAAAACGCCACTCTGCTCTATGAAACTCGCTTATTAAAATCAATGAATGGCCAGGCGGACTTTGAGTCTGTGCTCAGAAGGGCAAGTTTAATCCTGTGGCTATCCAACAATGCTTGCAATAGTCACTTACGTCTAAGAAAACGTCCAGGAGACTGAGGATCACAGTCGTGGCAAAGTACCACACTTGGCAGCACGTCTTAAGAAAAAAGCTCAAACCAACCTATAACAGATAAAACGTTGCTTTTCTGCTAAAAACACAGGATCATAGTCACTTAATGGTGACCTTGAGCTAAAAAAACATCAACCATATTTCAATGACTTTTAAAAGTAACAAGATTTGACGTTCGAGAAGGATTGAAGCGCACCTCAGTTAAAAAAAAAAAGAGCTCTCGTCTTTGAAGGCGAAATCAAAAAAAAAAAAGTCTTGGTGAAAGGATTGTATTCATGTAAATTTAACAAGCAAGAACAGTCTGTCATTTTTGTCGCGAGTTATTTTGATTTATACTTAGTGCTTAATTACATCCCGTAAACTATATGCCACTTAACTCGCGGATGTTTTGCGATACGTTAAGGTTATTTTGAGGTATTGTGTCCCGTACCTCGAAATTAAAATATGCAAATGCTGGATCTCACGGGAAGGAAAGATCACGACAAAATTTTTCGGTTTGACATCTTCCCTGAGCTAAGTTATTCTGCTCTCCATAGGAATTCCTTCAGTTCATCAATTTTTTTTTTCTTTATCCAAAAGGACTTCTTTACGAAAGCTAAACAAGAAGATAGGAAAAGGGTTTTAAGTTAAGGCTAACATAAACATGCTCTTAATGTTTAAAGGTCCTGCAGGGAAACACAGATAAACTTCGTACAGCAGGCCTCATCCTTGATCCGCCGATCATAGCTCGTTTTATTAAAATCAACGTTAAAACATACCAAGAATACCCGTCATTAAGGGTGGAGTTGTACGGATGCAGTGACGGTAAGTATATTTTGCTTCTTCCTTTTTTTCCCGTGTCGTTCACAAACGAGGCTGAGGATATAATTGCAATCTCACTATCTCAGGGCTGTCATCAAAACGATAACTAAAGCTTACTCAGTGTTTGACAGAATATATGTAAAGTTACTCTTTACCTCAAAAATTCATTACTATCTCTTTCTCATCGTCCCTTAAAAGTAGATCAACTGTCAGAACTGTCAAAACTGAAATAAGAACTAGAATAAGAATTAATCAAGTTATTTGTCATTTCCAAGAAGAAAACATTAACAAGCAGCCTTAACAAGACAATGTAATCATTTTGTTTATTAGAGATACCTCGATATTATCTTATGTTGTCTTTTTTCTCTAGCATTGTGTTATCTAATTAAAATAGGTTTCCCGACGCCAAAGCCTCCAGTGTGTTTAGAAGCTCTTGGAATGCAGAATAAACAAATTCCAGACTCTGCTATAACAGCTTCCTCTTACTGGTACAGTAACGCTTATTATGGGAGATTGCATTTCCTGCGCACATCATCGCAAGTTGCTGGTGGCTGGGTATCGGAATGGAATAACAAGGATCAATTTTTTCAAGTACATTTTGGTGACTGGAGAAAAGTAACTCGAGTGGCTATACAAGGAAGACAAGATGCGGATCAGTGGGTAAAAAGTTTCAGCTTATCTTATGGATACGATTCGTCTGTTTTTCAAGAATATACAGAGGAAGAAGTAAAGAAAGTAAGTAAAATAATGAGCAATAAAAGATTTCATTATATAAAAGTCAGTGGTATACCGAGTGGTAACAAATTGATATCCTCACATGTGAAAATCAACGAATTTAAGTATGCTCACATGTGAAAATATCGATGATTTCACTGATATCAAGTTTGTCTCTCAGTGAAATCATCGATATCTTCACATGTGAGGACACTTAAATTCGTTGGTGTATCATCGAAACATCTTTGGGTCTTCCTCGAAAGTCTTCGACAATCTTTGAACATCTTCGGAATTTTTCGGAAATTCCCGGAAAATGTTCGGGAACGTTTTTTTGGCCATCAGAACAATTTTGGAAATCTTCGGAAACCTTCCGAAAGTGGCCAGAAATCTTCGGAAATTCATCGAAAACGCTCTCATCAGTATGTTTATATAATAAAAAGAACATTACACGTTAGCTCAAAGATATGAATTTCAGTTATGTTCTCGTGGCAAGAGCAATATCTATTATATATCTATATACTGTTCTTGCCACTCGAACACAAAATTCATATCTTCTCGCCACCGTGTAATATACTCTATATTTTAACTTTTTCTAAGTTCAAACATTAAGTGCTGTGCCTCATACCAAGTTACTTGTCACTAAGAAGCGAAGTGGCTTAGCAGGTCCTTGGACAAGACACCGATCATCTCTGCTTTCTTCATCGCTTCTTTCGTCGTGCTGCTGGTTTAGGGGATCCCTTCTTTCACGTTTTTGAAGTAAATCGTAGACTGTTTGTAGGAGTTTCAGCCAAGGTTAATAAATATTCGATAATTTGGTTTTATCAACTGGGTTGATAATGTGGATTGGCCACCGTAAAGAGATTCGGAAGCTGACGTTTCGAGCGTTAGCGCTTCGTCGGAGCGAGTCGAGGAATTGTGGGTTGTGTGTAGTTTATATACAGAAATATGGAGCTACGCTATTGTTTGGTGCCTGGCAACGTAAAAAAAAACAACAGAATAGATTAGTTGAATGGAAAGCGTTCGTTGATACCGTGAGGATTAAGAGTGCCGATTTGAAAAATAAATTTTTGTTCTTAAGTTTTGTGGTTTTCCGTGCTTCCTTAATGTAGGGAGAGGCCGCAGACTGCCATATGTTGCTTAGAATGATTCGACAGATTTAAGTGTCTAGCGACCGGTTTAGATGCGTTTTTGTCGTTGTCTTTCTCTACGTCGCGAAGGTGTTCTCGGAATCGGTCGCCTAGTCGTCAACTTGTTTCGCCGATATATGACTTTTTGCAAAGAGTGCAAGTTATACTGTAGATGACATTGGCTGAGGTACAGATAAAATGATCAGTGATCTTAATGGATCACTTGGATCCCGACAATTTCTCAACGTTGCAAATGAAAGGACATGTTTTGCATCGTGGGCGTGTGCATTTTAAAGTTCCGGGTTGTTCACTAATTTGGAATCAGTGCACTTCTGACTAAAAAGTTACCTATGTTTTTGTCGCGTTTGAATGAGATTAATGGCGGTTGCGAAAAGATTCTACCAGTATCGGGATCATTTTGAAGTAATTTAACGTTTTTTAGAATGATGGATTTTACTGGGTTGTTGTGAGGGTGAAATGTGAGGGTGAATGGACTTCTACCAAAAGTAGCTTTACGGCGACTTTCTGACACCTCTTTTTATGCTAAAGTCGATAAAGATCTCACTTCCACTAACCAACAAATTGTCATGAGCACTATTAACGACCTTATAGTCAAACAAGAATTGCCGGCTACTGCTGCTCATCTCATCATCACCACTCCTAGAACTTCATGTAATTACTTTTTACCTAAAATTCACGAGCCTAACAACCCAGGCCGACCTATCGTCTCTGCGTGTAGTTGCCCTATCGAACTCATTTCTAGCTATTTAGACAAAATGGATCAATATCAGTATCTGGACAACTGCGCACCTACCCCTTCCCTAATTCAACATGTTATAATAAGTTAATAAGTTAGTGCTGCAGTTTGGTTAGGGGAGGGGTAGGTGCCAGTTGCCCAGATATTGATATTGATCCGACAAAATTATGGCACCTATCGTCAGATCTTTTGTGGGAGGCGCGATGGCCTCATGTTAGCGCGCTTGACTCCGGAGCGAGCGTTCCGGGTTCGAGCCCTGGCCGGGGACGTTGTGTTGTGTTCTTGGGCAAGACACTTTACTCTCACGGTGCCTCCCTCCACCCAGGTGTATAAATGGGTACCGGCGAATTTAATACCGGGGGTAACCCTGCGATGGACTAACATCCCATCCAGGGGGGAGTAGAAATACTCCCAGTCGCTTCATACTACAGAAACCGGGATAAGCTCCGGCCTGATGGGCCACTTGGCCTGAATGCAGACTATCGTCAGATCTTTACCGTCATATGTTAAACACAGTCAACATGCACTTTTTCGCGATTTCAATTTCCTGGGGGATGACAAACTTATTTTCACTATGGACATTACCTCTCTTTACACCGTTATCCCTAATGGCAAAGGTCTTAGCCCTCAAACATTTTTTTTTTTGATTTACGGACTGTTTAAGAACCAAGCTCAGAAACACTGCTCCGCCTGGCTGAACTAGTTTTAACACTAAACTGTTTTCTTTTTTATTATTCGGTGGTTATGGCTACCAAAATGGAACTAGCTACGCCAATCTTTTCGTAGGCTACATTGAACACCAATTTTTCAATAAATACAACGGCCCCAAACCTGACCTCTACCAGAGAGGAACTCAATCAATTTATAACTGCTGTTAATTCGTTTCATCCGGCCCTTAAATATACCTGGGAAATTTCTGATACTTCTTTAGCATTTCTAGATCGCAAAGTTTCTGTCGAAGGCAAGGGTTGATGCACCAGTGTGCACTACAAACCCACAGATTCTCATAGTTATTTGTTATATTTATCTTCACATCCATCACATCTCAAGAATTCCATTCCTTATTCTCAGTTTCTTAGACTTCGTCGCCTTTGCAGTGAGGACTCTGATTTTTCCTTAAAATCAGAGGAAATGTGTGATTTTTTCGACAAACGTGGCTATCATGCGTCTGTTTTTCAAGCAGAACACCATCGCGCCCAACAAAATGATCGGCAGTAAGCACTACAAACGTCTCAGAAGGAGAATAACAATAGAACTCTTTTCACCCTCACATTTCACCCTCACAACCACCCAGTAAAATCCATCATTCTAAACTCATTTTCCGAAAAACTTGACGAATTTTCCGAATAGCTATATCTATAATCTTTGATTTTATTTCAAATAAAGAAGCCTAAGCCGTGTATGGCCGTGTATTACACTGTGATAAAACACGGCGGGCATTTGAGAACACGAAGAAAATAAGGAAAACACGAGCCGGAGGTGGGGGAAGGCTCTTTTGCGAGCCTGAGAACCCGAGTCTCGAGCGGTGAGTTTCTATTTGCGAGCCCTGAGAGATCCCGCCAAAAAATCCATAACGGGCATAATGTTGTAATACGGCATTTATTACATGCAGGGTGCTCCATTATGCCAAACCGACCGAAATACCAGGGGAAAATGGAACGAAATTTTCCTATCAAACCGTGCCAAACAAGAGGAATCGGACTCTTGTCGCTTTTTATTGCTTTCCGAGCTAGAGAAAAGAAGTAGGGCAGTGAACCGGTTTCTCAAAAATGGGACGGTGAATTTGGGTCTGACCGGTCCGACGAAAATAAGTGTTTGACCGCCTCCAGAGGTATTCCAACCTGAAGGTACAAGGCAACCTTGACGTTCAGACGGTCATCATTTTTGGAATTCATTAACAATCGATGAATTTCGAGGGTAGATATTTTCATTTTTGGGTTGCAGGGGATGAAGGAGGACGAAAGTAAAATGACGTTTCTAATTTCACTTTAAAATTGATCATTTTGAATTCTTTATTCTTGAAGGTATTCCAAGGAAGTAATGATCGATATACACCTGTGAGTCGTGATTTAAAATATCCCATCATTACTCGCTACATCCGTATTCATCCAGAATCATGGCATGTTCACATTTCTATGAGGGCAGAGTTCTACGGCTGTATTAAAGGTAAAAATTAGCAAACCCCGTCACGATTCTACTTTCAATGTAAATTTTTTCGAACATATGAGAACAAAAAGCTTGACGAAACGAGCTAACTGACATGTAAGACCAGCAAAGGAGTGCTTTAAAGGTGTCACTCATAATACAGTGGAATCCCGTCTCGTCGAAACGCTCATACAATTTTATAATAAGAAAAGCCTGTTAATGCGGCCACCCCGTTAATACGGCAAACGGCGAAATCCCAACCTGTTTGCAGTCTTTTACAATGTTACCCCTTTCCTTTTGTTAATATTGTATGTGGCTGTTCAAGTTTAAGTTTAAAAAAATATATATATCTGGATACTTATCGGGATGCTTATTAAAGAACACCTTGCATACGGCTGCTGAATTTGAAATTTGAATCGACCAATTAAGGTTGCGTGGGCGGAAAAACCCTACTGTCCTTAATTTAAGGTAAATTAACAAGAAAAGCACTGAAGTCGGGCAAACTTTCTCGCTGGAAACGGCATCAAATATTAGCGAAAAGGAATTTATAATTTCAGAAACCATATCAGATTATAAAAAGTGAAAATTATGAACCATTTTGAGCCTGCAAGCTTCTAATTTGGCCCCAACGTCAGGGCAACTCACTCGTATCGTCGAGTGTCGCACCGGATGAGGGGGGGGGGGGGGTACTCCCGAGAATTTGGGATAGGGGCGTGCCGCAAAGGTTCGTGAACTCTGACCCTATTTAAGGACTAAGAAAGCGAAAACTGATACCATTTTTAAGGCTCAAACATTCGTTTATGCGGGCGTTTTCACACTCAAGTATTAGATAATACAATTCTGCTACCCTATCTAAAGACCGCACAAGGAACACAGCAACAAAAGGGTCAAAAAAGATACCCTACTTAAGGACCGAGAACCTTAAAAACCATACCCTTTTCCGCGGGACATACCTATATAGCCTATATATGGGAGTACCTCCCCCTCCCCCCCTCGGGAGTGTCACCAGGTGAGATAATAGTTCTGTTGTTCTGAAGTGCAGCTGCGAACCTTTTACAACTTTACCCGTTTATAAGGCCACTCAAACCAGTTAACTTTCCATTGTTAATATTGTATGTAGCTATTCAAGTTTAAATTTTTAAAAGTTATCTCTACATTCCGGTTGATTATCAAAGAACAGTTGTTTAGAAGTGCAATTGTGATATATTTATTAAGAAGTCACCAGTCGTGATTAGGCTCCTCATACTGAACTTGGCAGCTTTTCTTAAAACCCTCAGAATACCAAGAAGCCCTCGGCAAGGAAAGTCGAGCAATCACAAACGCACAGATTACTGCCTCATCGGAACACACTCATATACATGCTGCCTCACATGCAAGGCTAAACTTTCAAGAAGTTTGATCCTAACCCCGTTAATACGGCCAAATTTTCATGGTCCGTCGGTGACCGTATATATTAACCCTCTAACCATTGCTTTTTAAAATATCGTTTGCCGGCGGACGATGACTTATGAGCATGTAATGTGCATGTTATGGTTTTCAAGTTGATCGCATAGCCTCGACTATGACAAGACCTCGCTTTTTTAATAGGGCATGATTAAGAAAGAGACCAGTAAAAATGTGTCAACTGTTAGCAGTCAAGTTGTTACAGATCGTTGTTTCTAATGTGAGTCCTAAACTGAAAGGTCCTAGCTCGTATTATCTTGATTGAATTAACAAAAATAATAACTTTTCTAGGATAAATTTAACAAAGAAAGCAAATTTATGACGTCACAAATCCACAGAGGTTCTTCTGTTAATCAAAAGCAGATGTGAAATGCAAACAGCATTTGGTACTCTTAAAAGCCATATGTAGTTTGCCATGCCTTCTATTAGTTGTTCTGCTTCCATGCCACTGACAACTTGCCACTGTAGGAAGGCCCTCAAAAATATGAAATGTTAAGCCCTGGACGAACGGACCTGCAAGTAGTCGCAAGTGGACGTAAATTCAATTTGCTTAGAGACTTGCATTGGGTGCCAAACGGACTCGCAAGTTTCCTTGCAAGTACACGCAAGTCACAAAACAAGAAAGAAAAACAACATTTAAAGGCAAAATATCCTGTTTCATTGGGTAATAGTAGATGAATGGACGTCATTCAACTGCTTTGACTTGGGTTGGGTGGCCAAGCGGTGAAAAACTTGCTTTGATTTGCGTGTAAATTTGATCTCGACCAAAGTGAGCGCAAGTCATCGCGAGTCAACGCAAGTGCATGTAAGGCCTGGCCAAACGGAGTCGCAAGTCGATCCAAGTTTGCAACTTGCGTCTACCTGCGACTCCGTTTGGCCAGGGCTTTAAAGGGTTAAACGCGTTCAAATGTAATTGTAGCAAACTCCGAGAGACAAAAAAAACGGTTTTTGTTAGTCGTAAAGGCTCTCTTACTGAACTTTGCATTTTTTTGTAAAATCCTCAGAATGTCAAGACGCTCTCGGTATGGAAAGCCGAGCAATAACAAACGCACAGATAACCGCCTCATCGGAACACGATCATCTTCATGATGCCTCACATGCAAGGCTTCATTATCAAGAAATTCCCAACCAAGCAGCTGGAGCATGGGCCGCCAATGCAAGTGATGATAATCCGTGGCTACAGGTTGATCTTGGACTTCGGTACACTAAAGTGATCATGACGCAAGTAGCAACCCAAGGAAGGAATTCCTTAAATTATTCGCAGTGGGTAACTAAGTACAAACTGCAGTACCGTGACAATGGAGAGATATTCAAGTACTTCAAGGAATCAGGACAGACCACAGAAAAAGTAAAAATAGCTTAATTCACTCAAAATTTTCTATCAATACTGCCCTAATATGGTGCTGCTCAGATTGAAATGCATGTTTTCACGGTACCTTCTGTCATCGTCTGTTTTAACTAGAGTAAATCTGAATATACAAGATAATATGCAAGATTTGTACCCTAGGTGTTACTATGGAACGACCTAAATTACATGAATAAAATACGCCGAATTATAAAAAGAAGGCATATTCCTTTCTTTAAGAGGCTTCATGTTCATGTGGTTATATCAGTTAACGGAAGTTATTTTAAACTGATGAGGCTATTTTATGTGATCCTGTTACACATTGAGTGGTTATGAAAATGACTGAATTCATGTAATGATTCTAAGAACTGGAGAGTGGAAATCTTCAGAAAGAATACAACAAAACTAAACTGAAACTTGCAACATTGCAGCCACTTTATTCTGGTCCCCAAAAAGGCTCAGAAACCTTTAATAAGCCCCCCCCCATAACATGGCCAGTTTTTTGTGGCCTGTTGATGACCGGACTAACGAGCTTTGACTCTATTATTAAGGAAATAACTTAATGTTTAGCATTTCATTGTGTTACTTACTCAGATATTTAATGGAAACACAGACCAGGACACTGTTGTGTATCATGCACTTAACCCACCAATCACAGCTCGGTATATTCGTTTTCAACCAGTGGCTAAACATGGCCAAGTATCAATGAGAGTGGAGCTGTATGGATGTCTACAAGGTATTTAAAAAAAAGACAGGTCAAGGGTGAAATACATTACAAATTTTTGTTTAACTTTCACAACGTTCATCTGGCTTTTCGTTTGCAAGATAAAATTTAGTACCACCCGTTACCTTCTTGGGTAGCTTTAGGTACAAAAGTTGTTCCATTGTTGAACTTTGGACTGTTGTTGTTTCTTGCTTATCCAGGCTTCGATGCAACCTTTACAAGTCTCGGAGCGAGTGGAAAAGATGGTCCATCGTCAATCGGTAGTCACTACACAGGTCAGGATCATGACGGTCAAGTTACACTGTCCAATGGTATTCAACAGTGGACTGTGCCGTACACTGGTGGATACAGAATAGAAGCAGTAGGAGCAGCAGGAGGGTACAATACATACAACAACAGTGATCAATACGGAGGAAGAGGTGCAAGAATGGTTGGAACTTTCAACCTAACGGAAGGAGAAATAATTCAAATTCTGGTTGGTCAAGAGGGAGGAATAAGAAAGAACGTCTCGAGTTCTGCATCTAGTGGAGTTGTCGTGGCTGGTGGAGGTGGAGGTGGTGGAGGAACATTTGTGGTGAGAGGAAGAAATACGTCTTTGATAGTGGCTGGAGGCGGTGGAGGCCTCAGAGCTGCAACATCAAGACACGAGGAATGTGATGCCAACACAAACACATCAGGAAATCCTGGGTACAACTCATGGTCAGGGGGAAGCAATGGGCACGGCTCACTTTCAGTGACTGGTGATGACACGCCGTCAAGTGAGAGCGATGAGATTAGGCCATTTCCGAGTTCACGTTTGCCTCTGTTTCAAAACCAATCTTCGTGTGAACCTTTAATATCGAAATGAGTTTGATTTGCATGAGAATGCACCTGAAAGCAAACTCATTTTCATATGAATGGATTGCCACGAAGAGTCGTTTTGATGCAGAGGCAAAAGGCAACTCGGTAATGGAGTATTGTTTTGGATATTTTCACTTCACCAAAGTCAAAAAATGTCCATTTCTTTCCCGATGTTGCACGAGCTTGTTATGAGTTGCAAAATAGTGCAGTTAACCAAACTGATGCTACAAAATACGTAAAACGTGCAATTCGGCAATGTCGGCGGAGAAAACTGGGAGAAACAATAAACTTCCTCGACAAAGAAGAAATTTAGCTTACCCTGCATGTCAAAAGAAAGAACTTTAGCGCTCTCTATGCACTTCCCAAACTTCGGGAGGCGCCAGACATTTAATGGACAGAAACAAGAGACATAACTGTCAGAAGCTAAGTTTTAACCCCAGTATTCTCGTGTTATTGAAAAATGCAGAAGATAGGGTCAGAGAAAAATCTCCTTTACAAGAATATAATGGCAGGCAAGTGAGAATATATTTATGCTGAAAACTTCCATTTACTCACACTGCTAAATCTAGAATCGCTAAATACATGTAAAGCAATCAGTCAACTAATTTTGTTTTTCAGGTGGCGGCGGTGGCTTTTATCCCAGTGGCGGAAATGGTACCGAGGAACAGGACGGAGAAGGGGGTAAAGGATTTCTTCAGGCAGGGGTGGGTGGAAAATCTTGGGATGACCATGCAAACGGTGGTTTTGGAGGGGGTGGGAGTGGTGGTAGGGGTGGTGGTGGTGGGGGAGGGTACTCTGGAGGAAGTAGTGGGAATAATGAAAGTGATTCCTGTGGAGGAGGAGGAGGTTCCTATAATGTTGGAAAAGATCAGCAAAATGATTGCTGTTACAATACAGCTGGTCATGGCAAGGTGATCATTACATTACTGTAGTAAGCAAACCTCTTGCCTCACAAAAGTAACATTTCACGTACCGCTGTATTTATATTCGCTTTGGTGAAGATGTTAGTTTGCAAACACTGTTTTCTTTATTAAAAGTTCCAGGCAATGAAACAAAAGAACGTTCTAACGTTCTACTGGTTAGCACGGTAACAAATTGAGAAGCTAAATTTGTTCATTACTTAACTGTTTTCTTGAGTACCATGTAAACTTTCACTGCCTTATAAGCCCTGCCGCTCATTAAGCTCCCCCAGATTATAGGTCCATCTACCAGTAGACAAAATATTACTTCCAGTTATAACCCCCTGGATTTAAGCCCTCTAGTTTAAAATGAACTAAATTCGATTTGTTATGATGTTTTAAAGGTTAATTTAAAATCAGTACATATTTATTTCAGTCAATCAACACTGCTGTAGCTCATTGCAAAAGGTTTCTTTTATTCCGCTTTTTAGCCCTCCAGGATACGCCTATCCGTTTATGTGCACATTCAAAACCCATTACGAAGTCGTATAAGCCCAGGCAGTGGAAGTTAATGGTATACTTCTCGTGTGGACCTAGCGCTCCTACACATATCTTTGCCTTGTTCTTTGTTTTCTTGTTCGTTTAATTTGTCTTGGTACTCTGGCTCTTAACATGGAGGTTAAGCAACGAGAACCGGACGACGACGTATACGACGCCTAGTCAAACATACATTAAAATTTTACCAGCAAAGTTCGGCCTGAAAACGTGCTTAAGCTAGACACGCAACGACGGCGTTCCAAATGGAAATAAGAGAAATAACGCCGTCCACGTTTAGTGGACGATGCAGAACTTGGTCATTTCACGTTGTTATTGTTTTGTACAGGACGGTAAAGAATTAAACAAGCATTTGTAACGCACGTGCACAGCTATCGTTTTCTCATAGAGACCATTTGTTTAGGGACGTTCTCGTTGCCGTCGTCGCTGTGGTTTGCTTAAGCTCCCTAACAATTTTTCTCATATGATTTGGCAGTGTTGCTGACCTTGGTTGAAACCTCATGAAACTCTGAGTTATGGTTCGATCTCGTTTAAGAACTTTTTTCCCGTCGTTTTCATGGGCTCGTCATCATAAGGTAGTTGTATTTCTCCCGCCGCTGGTGTGTCTGGTCCTCGTATAGGCTAAGCCAGGGAGGACTTTTGAGTTTCTATGGTCAGTAAAACCAAACTTTTCTACAATGCAGGTATTTTATTTAACCTAGTGAATGTATAAGTTCTAAGCTTTCCTGCGTTTTAAGGCTAATCAGTCACACTGACAGCAGTAGAATAAGTAAAATTTGCGCATGGAAAGTAAAAGCCGTTGGAGTCCCCAAGAATCTGCTTACCTTGCGTAGAAGGGGGTTGATCGGGGCTTCAAGTCTGGGTGGTAGCTTACGCGGGGTGGTCGCAGAGACTGCAGAGGCTTATCCTATGTTTTATATGTCTTATTCATTGAAAAAGGCATTTTTGAGAAAAAATCCAGTACTTCGCTTGGAGAAATCTCTGTCCCTTGTACTGTTCAGGAATGAGACAATGAGACAATGAGACAACACTTTGTTGTCCAATTTCTGCTCTATTACTCGGCTGCCAAGTGGTCGCTTACGAGAGGTTAAAAAAATAGAAAATGTCAGACTTTCAGTTTTACTAGTGGTCGCGGTGAGGCGTTCACCAACAAGAGGTTCCAAATATAGTTATAGTTTAATATAGTTTTTGGTGTTAATGTAATTTGTTTTCACTGTTAATGTTTAAAACCGAGTTGGTCAAACAGATAGTCACAAAATTCCATTGCAAAGAAACAGTATTTGGGCTAATTCTTTGCTTGAGGAAACGAGCCAAAAGCTTTATAGAGACGGCAGTATATTAGTGCTATCTTATTTGAATATTCCTTATCATATGTTTATTATGTGCCCTGTTCACACCTGTCCCGAGGAATTTGCAAACGAAGGTTTCACTCTTAAAAATAAATTAAATGATTTCTGTCCACACAACGCTGGAAGAATTAAGAAAAAAACAACAATTAACGGTCAGTAATTTTGGATTTGTGTTCGAAGAAAACTCCTGCAGGGAAATCACGTGGTTATCGTGAAGCCATCATTTTCCAAAAGCTCCTCTTTCAAAATGTTTTCTGTTCACACGAAAACGAAAAGCCGCAACGTTTTCAACTGATTCATCGCGTTTGAAATGCGTTTTCGAAAAGCTTCGTTTTCGTAACTGATTAGTGTAGACGGTAGGCCTAACGTAACCGTAGAAATAAAGCGGCGTTTCTAAACTCTTCCGGCGTAATGTGAACCGGGCGTAAAAGGTAACTAAGAGGTTGTAAGTAGTTTCCAAAGTAAAGCTTGTGTCAAACCTTATATATACGTATAATCGAGGCTTTTAGTTGTCTCACTTGTTTTAAATTTTTATCATTTAGTTTAACTACTCGTTACTTAGATGGTGTAAACGGTGCGATTAAACTTCTAACATTATCATAACTAGTACTAGTAACTATGGGTGCGGCCATTTATATCAATAAAAAAAGTTATCCAGTAATTTGTTTGCTTGCGTTTTTCACCGGGCACTGTCCGATCGAATGTTTGTTTGTAGTTTTATGTATTTTGTACCTAACGGTGGTCCTATTTCCATGACGTAAATAAAAACCCACTCAGTTAAAGAATGACTTGAAAAACCCAAATTCAAAGTGAATATAATTCCTTGGTTACTTCTCCCAAATTTGACACAATGACACTCAAATTTGCTCTAAAAATACTTTTATTCTTCTTTGATCATGATGATGAGGGCTTAACTTTGGTGTTCCGACGAGACATGGTGCTTTCCCTGTGGTAAAGGAACGTCTTAGCTAAGGATGGTGCCATAAATGTTTTATACTGACGTGATTCGGTGTCACATCTCTTTATATATTTCGTCAGTGTTAGCGTTTTCGCACTCTAGCTTTTTTCGCTAGCGACGGACGTCTAGTCGGAGTTGAAGTCGGAGTCATAAGAACGCGTATGACCTAGTGAATATCGAAAATAAAAGTCATAAACTAATCATGAGCCATAAGCTCGAAGGAATCGGAGTCCAAAGAATCAGAACGATTCCATAGTTGTCGGTGTTGGAAGCAGAAACGGAAGAACCAACCAGTCCCCAGGCCCGGAATCGAGCCTTGTTATTGGTCGATTGTTCCACTTCCACTTCCGCTTTTGATTCCGATAATCTAATTTTCACTGGATCACAAGTGACGCAGTCTTAATCAGAATCCGTTTCCTCCGAAATATCCACCACGGGCAGCCCAAGCTCTAATTGTAAGGGTTTATATGGGATTTAATGGTCGCTGTGTAGTGGATGAAATGTATACTCGGATGTCTGCCATCGTTTTATCGTTTCGATAGGGGCGAGAAGAGCCGCTTGGCGTCGCTCGCAGGCCTGCGATCGTGTGACTAGAGAATTGAAATAAAAGATCAACATTTGCCCTTCAATTGTGCCGTGGATTTGTGGCCGTGGGTACATTTTAGTCTGGGATTTTTGACTTCGTTCGACAGGCTGTCCGGACCGAGGTGTTTCGCCTTGTCCTTTCTCTATGAAGAGAAAACCGGGATTAAAAAAAGTAGCTTAAATCAAGTTAAATCGGTAAAATAACGACACCAGGAGCAAACAACACACGTATTGAATAAAGAAAGCTATTTTAATTGAGAATTTTCACTTTTGACTACCTCCATGGATATCTCGTAGAAAGTCCCATATACTAGCCTTATAATTCGATGCCATATTGTATTGCGTGCGTGGCTCATAGTGGGAGCTCGGGCTTCTTGTGATGCGGCACAGACAATATGTACACTCTTGATCTTTCTAAATATTTTATGTAGTTTTATTTGGATAGGGGTTATCAACATTTTAAGCTATTGTTTTGACTCTATGTTTACAGATATGTGTACAAAACTAACACAAAAAAGGTGGCATTTCATCTCGGCGCATAAAACCTTTTATAACGCATTTTATAGAGATCGCAATTTATAAAATTTAAAGGATATTTACACTTTTTAGCTAAATGTAACAAACAGATTTTATTAACGTCTTAAAGTGGATCTAAATTTTCTACAATTCCAAGCACCTATATTTGACTTGTAAATATTTGTATGTTCCCCCACACGGATCGCCACCAAACTCCGAGCTTACTGCCCGCAACTGACATTCGGTTTCGCCGTTACACTTATCCTTCACGATTTGAAGAGAACTGCTGGCACGACAGTTGATGTTGCTCATGGCAGGATGTAAGCACGTATCCCGGTCCAGCCTGCCATAGTTCGCCTCTTGTATGCTGATTTGTTTTCCGTTTTGGCAGGTTATTTTTCCCTTTCCCCCTTCACACATGACAAGAAACCGTAACCTTTCTGCAAAAAAATGAAAGAAGAAACTCAAAAGAAGTAAAAGTTAGAGCAAGAGACACATTAACAAGAGAGAAAATATTCCTCTAAGTAATATCACGCTTCTCAAGGCCCCGAAAGTTATTTATAACCTCATTTTGGTTTGAATGACCGGTAATTTTAAGGGACGAATGAAGAGGACAACCTGGCTGGTATGCCGAAATTTCTGGAAATTTCTTACCAGGAATTTCCGTCCCATTTGACTCTTCTCTCGGAATTTCCAGAATTTTCGGTTGAATGGTTTACTTTTCGGAATTTACGGATTCTTCCAATGGAAGCTTTGAAAGAAAATTTCTGTACCACTTAATTGTCCTCATTTTGAATTTTCGAAGTTTTGGTTGAATCAGTAGAAAGCTATCAAACTTAGAAACAGTATGCGAAATTTCTTTAGGTCCATAGCTATCTCTTGGAATCTCTGGACTTGCTAATTTCTACGACGAAATGTATGTAACACACTAGCTAAAATCTAGCATAACGAAAGTAAATACTGCTGAAATATTCAGAGCGGAAAATGTACTATTCACTACTTGCACAATACCATAATGCACCTCTTTAACCCCCCCAAAATTTTGCATAGTCATTGTTTGCAATTTCTCCTGGGACATAAACATGTCTCAAGAGTAATCTAAAACAATGCCTATGCAAATTTTTGGGGGGTAAAAGAGGTGTATTATGGGATTTGTGCAAGTAGAGAATGCAGCCTTCTGCACATCCCTCTACCTGCTTGCGGGCTCAGGTAATAAATGCAGGCTGCAATGGTGGAAAGTATGACGGACTGATATGAGGTACCCGAGGACGTCGGTTGGTTGGTTTATTTATACTTGGGCAATCATGAATTTTTTTCAGCATTTCTCTGTTAAGAAAGCAAGTCTCCCCCTGCCTGCTGAGAGGCTCCCTCGTTTATATATTCCCATGGTTGCTTATAAATATGCAATGTGTAAATAGTATTTTTTGATAAAATCTCTCTTCGCACCGAAATTTGCCCGGGAAAAATAAAAGGTTCGGAAACCGTATTTAGGTTAATTCTGTCCGAAAAATAATATTCCCCTTGAAAACAATACACCAGCTTTCCATCAGTGAGGTTTAAAATGTTGCTGCTTACCGCAGGGATATTTAGAAAGTATACAAAGTTGGTAACCTTTTATGTTACAATCGACGAAAATCCCTCCAGTTTTTCAAACTTGGAACCTAGCGCACAGTCAAAACTCTCGTATGCTTATTACGTTTTTCCGCTCTGAAGTTTAAATATGGTTCATTCAGTTAGGTGTTTTCAACTGCCCTCCCCCCCCCCCCCCCCCCCCTCCCCTACCCATTTCCTTCCGGTGTAGCGTCCCAAACTCTTAATAAACAGTTGCGTAAGAGCGTTTCCTACCGTGTTCACAATCATGGCCAGTAAATTCGCCAATACACAAACACTGGTAATTTCTGTCTGTAAAACCGGCTGGCAGGTTGAGTTGTTCTGGCAAGGTTTCTTTGCACAAGCATTCTTAAAAGAAACATAAATTATCCTGTTAATATTTGCAAGGTTTGACTTTTTGCAATCCTGCCGGAGGTGATCACACCGATATACCTTGACCAAGTAAGAAGCTGCAAAAAATCTGTTTATAAATAATTATTGGATGAGGTTTTTGTGATATCCAGAATAATCAAGGTGTCGGTAAGGGTTATCAGCCGAAGCCGAAGGCTGAGGCTGATGACTCTTACCGAGACCTTGATTATTCTGGATGTCATTAAAACCGAATGTAATGATTGCTTTATCATACATTGAACGAAAAATGTAAGTCATGTTTTTGCTTCTTCACTGACGGCAGCACAACGGGCACGAACTTGACATGATTACCCTTAGAAATCATGCACTGCGGTCATACATGACATGATTACCTTTGACCTTGAGTGTCCTTGACATGATAGTTGTACAATCTGCAGTAATGACGTCACAGGCGCGGATTTCGAAAATTCATTGTATGCATTCGGCCAATCAGAAAATAGTTAGTGAGTTAAATGTAAACAATTGACTTAATTAGCGCGTGAGGTGGTGTGAAAATGAATGATAAAAAATTAAACTATTAAGAAGTTCCACTTAATCATTTTAAAAATTAAAAATCTTGATAATTTGGTTACGAAAAAACTTTGTCCCAAGGCTCTTTCTTGGAAAGTCATGCAAGATGGCATATCGACAATAAGCAGCTTTGAACGCCCAAGACCTCGCGCTGTCTCTCAATTCGTAAATCCTGGCCAAAAACAATCCCCACTAAAAAAAAAATAGGAAGAAGATGTAGCAGGTATTAAAAAGTTAAAAACATTCATAGGTTGAATATTTACCTCAGCTCCCCGATACAAATAATTTTCGTTCTTCGTGAGGTCGCCTGAGTGTTCGTTGTCACGTTCATAAGTAACGTTATTCAGATCACATTTGTGTTGTCCATTTTCCTCTCCCTTCTTGTTAAAATTATAACTGACACAGTTTGGCTCCGTGTAGCATTGCAATTGGCAGATATCCTCATTGCTGGCATCGACAGTTCGAATCACGTACTTCTTCAGCCGGTAGCCTTCGATTGGGTTCATGGTGAATCTCAAATTCCGACATTGACCTGAAGAATGTAAATTTTCTGTGAATCTTTCCCTAAATTATACCAAATTGTGTTTCAAAGCATAATGAGGGAATTAGAAACAAGGAATTCTACTTTCTATTAGTTTTCGTCAGATCTCCTTTCTATTGTTTTAGTATTTAGAGCGTGAAGACTACGAATGACATTTTAGTGCAATGTAGCCCAGTCCTCTTACTCTAAATAGGACGGGTAGACTGGATTACATTGGGAAATAAAGAGGTCAGGGATTGAGTAAGTGTAATGATTGTTTGTCAAGGTGGATAAACAACGAATTTGGTTAATTTTGTTTTGAAAAAATACTACACGTAACGACAGCTGTTTGACGAACTTGCATGGGCATATCAAAACCACCTGTTAAGAGAGGTGTCTAACTTGCTCTCGGGATACATTTCACTGAATTATTATTTTGTCAAGCGCCAGTGTTAGAA
>JAHPZR010006977.1:5000-16768 GCA_019787425.1 Platygyra sinensis | reverse complement strand
ACTTACTGAACGAGCTTCAAATCATGGTGACAGTTGGTGACCACCCTAACGTCATAAGTCTTATCGGAGCTTGTACAAAGAGTGGTATGAATAATCAAGTCAACCTCTGCTTGTTAAACACCAGGAAAAGATATCGATCACACGTCTAGATGTCGATTCACTGGCTCATGGATAGATCTGGAGTTGTAGCGTTACACGAGTCAACCGCGAGCCCAAGTCAACCTCGAGTCACGAGCCAACCTCGAGTCAACCACGAGCCAAGTCATTTTTTTTATTATTATTTGTCCCGAAAAAAAACTAGATCGTAGGAAATAAAATATCTGAATATCAAGAAAAAATTTAGCTGAATATAGATTGTTAACAACAGGATATTTTGATAACAGGCTCAGCTCGATCGCGACTCCCGCGATCTTGTAGTCTTACGCGACATATTTCCAGAGCACAAGTTATTTCTTGCGCCCATTGCCGCCTATCAAGGTACGATTGTCTTATCCAAATAGTGAGTGACATGCATCTAGTGACTTAGCAAAAACTTGAACGATATTATGTTAAAAACATTTGTGTCACGCAAACTAGTTGCCTCTTTCCTGAATTTTGTGCCCGTCGACCTTGAAATTACGATAACTTTAATCAAGTGTCGAAGTGTTTAGCCGACTGCTGTACTAATTGTGGACACTGAAATAAGCTAACAATACTGTAAATTAAACTGAAACTTGCTAAGAATCCCAACTGGCAGGAGGCTGACCAGTTGGCTACTAACAAAGTGTGGAGGAGTTATAGATCCATCTAGTAGCAGGGAGAAGGATTTGAACTCGGGACCTCCGGATTACAAATCCGCGCCCTAACCACTAGGCCAAGCCACCTCGATTGTCACTATTACATTGTCGCTGATTTCTTTATGAAATAAATTAAATGTAGTTTTGCAACACTCATAATGTTCTGTAAACACGATCCTTCAACAGTTCACGTAATTTCAAGGTCGTCGGGCACAAAATTCAGGAAAGAGGCAACTCGCTCGCGTGACACGGATGTTTCAGTGTTTTATAATATCGTTCAAGGTTTCTCTGAGTCAATAGATAGTCAGCTTGATTCATGTCACTCACTATTTGTATAAGACAATCTTGCCTTGATAATCGGCAATGGGCACAACAAATAACGTGGTGCCTCTGAATATATGTCGCGTAAAACTACAAGATTGCGCGAGTCGCGATCGAGCTGAGCCTGTTATCAAAATATCCTGTTGTTGACAATCTATATTAAGCTATATTTTCTCTTGATATTCAGATATTTTATTTCCTACGATCTAGTTTTTTTCGGGACAAAATAAAAAAAATGGCTTGACTCGTGGTTGACTCGAGGTTGACTCGTGACTCGAGGTTGACTTGGGCTCGCGGTTGACTCGTGTAACGCAACACCATAGATCTGAAGATAATGAATAACTTAACAATTATTTCTCGAGCGTTGTCCAGGATTTCTTAAAATGATTATGGTTAACTTAACTTCTGGATGTCATTAGTGGAAGTAACAGTAGCAGCAGTAGAAGTAACCTGTATTTTCGAACTTAGTCTTACAATTTTTGCATTTGTTTTCTTCCATTTATGAACCTAACGTGGCCAATAAGGCAGTCTAACACAGTATCTTTCTGACTTAACTTGGCTGGAAAGTTGTTGTAACGTCTGGGTATAGTAGTGGATATTGAATATTGGACTTGAATAACGATTGTGTGGGGTGCTTTGTCTTGAACAACAGAGGTCACCCCTTTCGCATGTCGTCTCTCAGGGCGCGTTCGTTTGGGATCAATCCGGAATAAGAATAATTGGAATAATGCGAGTTAGCGTTTGTTTGGGAGCTATTCTTATTCCGGAATACCTGGATTTCCCTTCCGGCTATTCTGCTCCCAGGAGCAGAATAGCCGGAATATATTCTGGAATATATTCCGGAATATATTCTTATTCCGGAATATCCCAAACGAACGCGCCCACAGATTGTAACTGAGGCAGTCCTAAACTGCTCGAAGACTTTGTGTAACTAATGCTACTTCATGTTGTTTGTTGGTGATCTCTAAACATTTTCATGTTTTGATCATAACTAGAGTCAATATTGGTGGTCGTTCGTTTGGCTGAGAATGGTTGCTTGTTGAATCAACTGAAGAAAAACAGAGAAAATGCATATATTAACGTTGAACAAAAACATGTGTATTTCTCTCACTTCGACAAAACAAGGATCGCAAGAGATGTAGCCAGTGGAATGTTACACCTGTCAAACAAAAAGGTAAATATATGCCCTTCAAAAGTTAAAGCACATGCAAAATAAATGTAATTGATTGAAATGTCGAAGGAGTACCCATGTGGAGTGCTCGGGTGGCTCAAAACAGTTTCCAGTATTCTTCAACACTTTGCCTTCGTCCTTCTTTTCTGTCCATGCTGCAATAATGGTGTCAAAAAAAATTTCCAATCATTCAGCGGTGAACAATTCGTTTTGATAACGCAAAGGGAACCACTGCAGTAACAATAGATAGCTTTAAAAACAAAAATAAAATAGCTTTATGGGCTTACGATTCAAAACCGACTCTGGCGAGCCTCATTCTTTAGATTGAACTTCGATTCATATTACGATGCAACTTTTGCAAACTAAGGAAATTTCTGGGAGCGGATTCAGAGTACGCTCGTTTTCCACCGCTTTCTTCAAGTCCGGTCTATCGTACCTAATTCAGAGCTACATAAATTTTTGGTGTTTCTGAAGACGCTCCAAAAAGGATGAAAGTTGATAACATGCTGATCACATTTCGATGACAAAAGCTATACGCTCCTGAATTTTAACAATTCTGCATCCAAAGCCTTTCGTACTTTCGTAGTTCCTCGTAAGAGTGTGATTAAAATATACTCCATGACGTCTCAGTTTGATAGATTTCTATTGTTGTTTTACAGTGTGTCCATCGTGATCTTGCAGCAAGGAATGTGCTTCTTGGCAAGAATAATGTTGCCATGGTTTCTGATTTCGGCTTGTCACGTGATGTGTACGAAAGTGGTGAATACGAGAATACATCTGGGGTATGGAAATATACTTTAATGATTACAATTAAACTTCTCGTTCGTAGACATCCAGACCAGAATAACAACAAACAAAAACAACGTTAACACCTTTATTCAAATTATTTATTAAGGTTTTCACTTTAAAAGCCTGTTTGCTTTTAGGACGTGGAAAAAGTAGTTTCGTTTCCGTTGTAGGCGGAAATTCCACTGCACCATTCTCTGTTTTCTAGCTAACTTTGACTGAATAAAACAGATCACATGACTCAGTATTATTAGAAAAGATACCGTATCTTAAACTTAAATCGTTAAATTTGAAAAAAAAAATGGTGGAGGCAAACATATCTTTACTTGAAAGTACTCCAACAAAAAATCACGAGATGATGTCTCTTCTCAAATTTGGGGAAGGCTGCACTTTTGAACTGCGGATTTTGTTCGGAAGCGTCATTTTCCAAACGTTTCAGCCAGGTTTGTTTCAGTTATTAAGCTAATATAACATGTTATTATATGGCAAGCAATTCGGCCATATTAGGCGTTCTGATTGACAAATTTTTGGTCGGGATTTTACAGTACGGACCATTACCATGGAAACGGTCTGTTTGTGTATTTTTTTCTCGTTCGCTCTCGGGAAATTCAAAGTCGCGCGAAACACAATGAGGAAAAAGATGGAAATTTAGTTCTAAAAGCAAAAGACTGTCTGACAACATGGAAAACGATGAAGAATATGAACATTTTCCAAGTGAGTTTTATTATCCAGAAGAGCGCTTAGACGAAAACAGCGATGAAACGAGTTTCGAAGCAAGCCGAGTGACTGAAAGCCAGGAAGAAATTGAAGGCTTTTTAAAAGAGCAGAAAAGTGCCAATACTTTAAAAAAAAAACACAACGGAACACCGTTGCCCGTTATATCAAAGTAATTGGTAAAAATGTAAAAGTTGAAATCTTACCAGCCTCCGAACTTTATCACCTCTAATGCAAGTTTTTTTTATGAATATCCGCAAGAAGAACGAGCAAGAATACGAGCCAGATTCCATCTCCGGTTTTCAGCGAAGTATCCAAAGATATTTGAGCGATAAAGGTTCTTCTGTCAACATTCTGAAGGACAAAGACTTTGAAAAGTCCAGAAAGGTTCTCGCTGAGAAACGCAAGTCGCTTATTTATGAACACGGCAAAGGTAACAAGCCGCAAGCTGCCAGGGCACTCGAAGACGAGGAAGAAGATACCCTCAGTCGAGATAGGAGAATTTAGAGATTCCAACCCAGTTTCGTTGCAGCGAACAGTTTGTGGCTTTTGTTACTTCACTTCGGCTTCCGGGCGAGAGATGAGCGGAGTCGAAATCTTTGCTGGGGCGGTGTGCAGCTTCAGCAAGATAAAGATGGCGAAGAAATGCTTGAATGTTTGACTTGCTGAACGGAGGGACGAAGGCTCGCCATGGCCAGGAAAAAGGTCATCGAAGGGCTTTTCAACCTAAAGTCTATGCCACTAAGACCGAAAGATGTCCAGTAAAGTTCTACAAAACGTTCAAAAGCCACAGGCTGGTAGAATGAATCAACCGGAGTCGCCATTTTATTTGGCAGTACGGCAGAACAGAAGCTCGCAAGATCAAGTCTGGTACGTGAGGTCGCCTCTTGGAAAGAACTAGCTAGGAAAATTCCTATCCACGGCGGCTCAAAAAGCTGGTCTTCACAGGGAGGGGAAACGAGTTATCAACCATTCGGTTCGCAAAACGTGTATTTCCAGGCTACTCGATGGTGATATTCCAGAGAACTTCGTTGCTCAACTAAGTAGCCACAAAAGCACGGAGAGCCTACAATCATACAAATCAGCCAGCTCCAACCATCAAAGAAGAATGTTGTTAACACTCGACAGAGCCCATTGCAGTAGTGAAAAATCAACTGCAGTTTCGAGTGTCGAAGATCTCCAAATGGCTTCGTGTTCTTCCTGTCAAAACGCATCGTCCATCGCTGCCGTAAATTCTATGATGACTCAGCGTGGATCCACTTCTGTCCTCCAACGCTCCGGTTTTTGCAGGAGCTAACATCGGTTCTATCAGTGGCTGCACTTTCCAGATTTTTCATGGAAACGTGAAAAAAGTTCAAGCCGAAAAAAAGCGTCAGCTCATTATTGAAAGCGACGACGATGATTGACCGTTCCTCTCCCAAGAAGTCAGTTTTTCTTTGTTCAAACTTAAGCTTAGTTTTTATATTCGGCTGATTGCTGGTTGTGCGATTTTTCGGCCTCTCTTGAGTGGGCTGATTCTTGATATTTTGCTGTAAATTTCATATACGTTATTTGCTTTAAAAGCATTTAAAGCAACAAAATAAAGAATGTTTTAAAACTTGAGTTAAAAATCGTTCCTCTCGTTTCTGAGCTGCTCGCGTCATCAAACCCACAGACACCGCGCCGGAAGTTGATTTGAATGAAATTACCGCAAGTGTGTCTTCTCCCAAGAACATGCAAGAAAACGATGCCATATAATAATTACTTACTAACTTAGCTTGCTAGAGCCGTACTGGGGAATATTGGCCCTCGTTCGTTTTTGATCTCGGGCCAATATTCCCCAGTACGGCCCTCGCGCTCGGTTAGTAAGAGGTTAGTAATTCATGCTCGACGAACTAAAACATTTCATTTCTAACGGCCAAAAGTTTTTCGAATCCATTGTGATTTTCTTTTATAGAAAGATGCTGTCACTTTTCCCTAAAACTGCGGTCACTTAAATCTTCAGGAACGCTAAAGGTTTGAGGGTTAGAGAAAAGCGATCTTAACTACAACTATATGCAACGGACTACAGTGGTCTATAGTTGTCAGCTTATTGTGCTGAGTTGTTTTAATTCTCTGATCTTCGTTTTTTTCAAACAAGGGAATGTTACCGGTTCGTTGGATGGCTCTTGAGTCACTGGAGGATTATACTTACAACACTAAAACAGATGTGTAAGTTGAGCATGAGCATCATGCATGAGCTCAATGAGGCATGGTATGCCCTTATTGATGACGTAACAGCAGCCCAGCCTATTGCAAACCCCACAGCGGTCAAACGTGTGGCGCGTGCGCAGTTCCAGCCAAAACTTTCGCTTAACAAAGTCTTAAATTTTCTTAAATTTTCGCTTTCAAGCCCAAAGTGAAGACAGTCGCTGAAAAGTTAAGCTTTATACATCGCATATGACCAGGGAATTTACTAATGGACATCCTCAGAGACTCCCAGCTTGTAATTTTTTCTCACAGGACTATTTTTATAACATTTTCCTGCAGAAGTCTCGCAGGTTTTCTCTTCAAACTCTTGCAAAGTTCGAGGCGACGAAGACCGGAAGTGGGGTTGGATTTTTGCGTTTGACCGCTATGTGATTGCAAACAGAAATTCAAAACAGAAAGTATCACTTTAATAAAGACAGCTTTGTTCACAGATTTTGAGCTAAAATCTGACTAATGAGACCCTTAAAAAGCCCACTTCAATCTGATTTTCTGTTGAGCTAGAAAATTCAGCTGCACTTGTACGCAACGGTGTCTATTTTTGTTCACGTCATTGACAAACCATAACTTTTCCATTATATGGAATTGAACCTGTTCGCTACAACTGTCACTCATTAGTCTTAAATTGTGTCTTTGTGAGGTACCTTAGGAATAAGAAAAAGCAACTGCAGCTGGAAAATCCATTTAGTTTTTACTAGTCACTGTGTAACTTGTTTCTCCTTGTGTGATCTGTGTGGATATAGAGGCTGTTTGTGACTCCTTACGTATGTTTATTGTGTGAGGGGCCCGCCCTTCTGCAGTACTGTTAAGCTCGAGTAATTTAGGACCTTTTTGAACTGGGGCAACCAAGTAATTTGGTTGGTTTATTCGCCTTCCTTGCTACTTTTGACCATTGTGACGCACTAAACCTTTCTTTTGTAGGTGGTCTTTTGGTGTGCTATTATGGGAAATAGAATCTCAAGGTAAACGTGTTCTTAGTAATTAGTAATTGCAAATCCCGTAAACCACACAAAAGGCAGGGGGACCAAGCAGTCATGCGTAATTTGGTCGTACTTCTCTACGCTAAAGGCCCCTCTGAGAAAATTACAACATTATTCTTCTTCTACAACAATATTCTTCTGAAAGAAAGAGGACACAAGGGGTACTGTTTACAACATCGAGTGCAACGATTGCGATGCAGTGTACATTGGCCAGACGTCACGCGCTTCAAAAACCAGAACCAAAGAACATTCTAAGGCCGCCGCGTGTTTTGACAAAAACTCCCAACTGGCCCAACATTCCCCAAAAAACTGGCCACAGCTCTGATTTTAAAAACGTGTCAATTCTTCATATCTGTCCCCAGTAAAACTAGCGGTTGTTTTTGGAAGCGTGGCATTCCAATAAGGAAGAGAACTCGATCAATGAGCACGTTGAGTTTCCACGTGTGTACCTCAATCTGAAGAATTTTTAGAACATTTTTAGCACACGCGTTGTGCATATTTGCCACCATGACTATCATAGGGGGGAGTGTCTGATTACAACCACGGTGTCAAAACAGTTAATGTTATTATAATCATTGCTATCTATTGAAACAAACATTCGTGAGGATGCCTTTATCTTTGCTGCTTCAATTTTGCTCGAAGGATTGAACAAACTGGTTCCATTAAGGAGATAGGAAGCGATCATATCACAAATTTACGTTGAATAATGATGTGCCAGTGATAAAAATGCAATTGTATATTTATATCTTAGATCATATTAGCAGAATATGTATGGAAAAGATACCCTCGCTGATTTGTTAGACTTATTGCTGATTACTTTACTGCTTACCTCTTGTTTAGGTAAAATGCCATATTCCGGTCTTGGAGGAATGGAGGTTGTGGAATTTATAAAGTCAGGAAAACGATTAACAAAACCAGAACGATGCCCAGATGAAATGTAAATAAGATGTTGTTTGATTGAATAGCTTCTACATCTATGCATAGATTACGACCGGGAAATCTAATAACCCGAATTAATCAGACACGCTATAGTAGCATGTTGCGTTTAATGGCCTTTGTAGTTTTTGGACTGATTTGACTCTTTTTAAAACGTCTACAAATCTCACCTCAGCTCTTAACAGGTGGAATTGGGGCGAGGCGGTGGATTAGCATCAGTAATATAATTTCTTTGACTAACACAACTCAGAGCAACTCGGTATTTAAAAACAGTGTTTGATCATTTGTTAAAATTTCTATTTGTCCTTTAGCACGTTACTCAAAGGACCTTTCCAGCACCTGGGGTTTTGTGTACGAATAACGACTTATTGGCTAATTGATTGACTGACTGACTGATCATTACTGACTGACTGACTGACTAAATGAATGAATGAATGAATGAATAAGTGAGTGAATGAATGAATGAATGAATGAATGAATGAATGAATGAATGACGACTCACTGAATTACTGACTTACTGATTATAATTCTCAGTGTCTAACTTGACTACAAGATTTAGAGTTCTAATTTATTAATGAACAGCTACAAAAAGTATCATCTATAAGGGTCTGTGTCTTCCTCACTTTATAGATTAACATTTTTTACTAGGCTTGAATTACATTGAACGCGACTATCAAATTCAAGTTAACAAGACTGATTCAAACACCAAAATGCTTGTAGTCAGGGCTGATTTGGTCGTAACCTTCTTCAGCATAAAAATGATGCGTTAAAAATGGGCGTCAAGACGTAAACGAGCGAGAGTCCCACTAAGGATTGGCTAAAATAGTGTACTTGACCTGGAATCTGCAATCCCAGACATAAGAGTTGGGACACGAAGTAAGTTCTCCCCTCCCTCCACTCTCAATGTTGATAATCAGGTGATTTTTTTCCCTTTTTGATGGAAAAAACGCAATATTCTCCAACATTGATTGGGGGGATGGGGGATGGGTGATAAAGCTCAAGTGTCCCAATTACTTTTGGCCAGGATTGTGGATGAGCTCAGTTATTAATAAAATTCTTGTTACGCATCGAATGCCACCTTCTTCAGCATCATTATGCGTTGAAAATGGCGTCAAGATGCCATTAAGGAATTTTAAAACAATATGAGCGAGAGTCCCACTAGGGATTGGCTAAAATAGAGTACGTCATCTGGAATCTGGTGTGCTCATTTATTAATAGAATGCTGGTCACTTATCGAATGGCACGATTCTAGTATTTTATCAAGCCTGACTACAACTAGAGTATTTTTAAGAGGCTGATTTACTTTAACTATGCATGTACTATCGTTCATGCTGAAATGTTTTTTTTTAACTTAGTTCCCCATTCCGATGAAATACTTGAACGAGCTGTATTTTCGTTGCTATCATGACAGTTACGAGATCATGATGTTATGCTGGCGTCCAGACCCCTCAGATCGGCCTACATTCGCAGAGCTTGTAACGTCACTGGAGCTGCAGCTGCACAGCAAAGAAGTAAGAAATGAACATTCTTTTAAACTTAAGCCGAGAAATGATACAATAGAAATAAAGCGAATAAATTAAGGAGAATATAACCTGTGTAGCTGGCGGTATTGTAAGCGCACGCAAAATAAAGTTTTGGCGGCGAAGCCGCGAGGAGAATGGGGAGTGAGACTTTGAAATACCGCCTGCACGAAAACCATAGGTTTTTGAATAGTCCGCACACTAGTGTGCGGGAAAAACGGATTGGTCGAGAGAAGTAAACACGCCAATCAAATGTTAGATGATCCGTCATATATTTCTTAAGGGACACTTTGCTTATGAAAGTAAAAGTAAAATCCTACGTAGCTGTCCTACCACCAGACTCCACTCAATAAAACGCGAGACTCCACAATGTGCAGGCCAATTTCTGAGCAAAGTTATGCTAATGTCGTGCCTCCACGCTTCTTGCGACCTGAAGGTTTGTTATAAATAAATTTTCCATGTAAATGTGTTTGGTAATTTTCTGAAAATGACCGAATTTTATCTTCAGGTTGACACCACGCAACCTACATAAGTCGTTAGCGTTTTCCTCTTGGTTTATTTTGCCCTTTAACTGGCTGTATTCCTATCTCCCTTCGCAAATTCTCCTTTATCCGCCATACACGCAACAATAACAATTGTTATATGGCTGGCGTTTTTCTCGCTTCAGCGCGCCTATTCATTGGCTAGTTCATGGTCACATGACATCTAACAATAAAACTGTTTCCCGCCAAATGCCATGAGCGGGCAACATTGTGAAAACTATGACGTCAAACGGGAAACAGTTCACTGTTACCCGCGAAATGTTGACCGCTGTTGTACGTGATCAGAGGTGGCCTGATGTTGTCGCTGGAATCTCAGTGCGTTTTTCAAAATTTGTGTTTGTTTTGTTTTGCTATATAACAAATCACTGAATGACTGGTCCCTTGGGGAACAGTGAATTTTGTTTCCCTCGAATCTCAATGTTTCCCTCGACTTCGTCTCGGGAAACATTGAGGTCCTCGGGAAACAAAATTCGCTGTTCCCCTCGGGACCAGTCATTAAGTGTTAAAGGTAACACGGTCGCCTTTACGCCTATATTTCGTGAGAAAATTGTCGGCTCTAATTGGTTGAATTAACTGGGATCAGTTGAGGTCAATGAGGTGATAAAAGTGAGCGGTATTCAAAATACCCAAGTTCTCTGGCAGGCGGTATTTCTCGCGGTTTCGCCGCTCGATTCTGGCGGCTCCGCCACCAAAACTTTATTTCGCGCGCGCCTAGAATACTGCCAGCTACGCAGGCTTCAACTCGATTGCTGGGTTATGGCGTTGTGATTCTCGCATTTGCATCTACCTATATGTGGGACAGTTTTATTCCGTAATCATCTTTATCAGCCTGGCTTATTTTCATTACTCTTTTCTTTTAGGATTCCTTGAAGGATAAAACGATTGAAGTTGAATCTGAAGGGAATGTGAATTTGGCAATAGAAATCGATGTCCAGATAGAGGAGAATACTGCGATATAGATTAAATATCACACTTGAAAAACTTCACATATATATTTGGACATCTTTTTAGTTACTAAAGAATGAAGGCTCTTCATATATTTTAGTATTTCAGATCAAAAAGATAAATTCTCTCGTCAATATAACCACGCAAAAAGCCTATCATTTTAATGTTGGCTTTCTACTGCTATTAGGGTTTAGAAAATGGTCAATCTTTCTACCTATATGCCACTTTATATACAACCGCACAACCAATAGATCTTATGCGTGATTACGTAATTCACCACCAAGCCTCGTTTGCCCGACATTTTTTCAATCCTTCGTTACCTTCGAGTTGTTTTCACGTGGGTATTCTTTTCATCTTTGCTGCTTTGGGAATTAGTTCATGATAAAATTTAAAATTTGCATTCTCAAACCGAGGCTTGGTTGTGATTTTAGCTAGTCTGATGTTATCAAGGCACAAGGGCCATTAAGCTAACGGAGTACCGTAATCAACTTACTAGCAGGTGGCAATTTCAGCTTACTAAACGGGCAACCCTTATGCGTTAATTAGCACAAATAAATTGAGCAAAAATATTTGACCTCATTAAAATATTCATCGCACCAGTCCGTAACTGGCCTCCAAGTAAAACAAATCCACTTCCATGAAATCGAATTAATCTGCGTCACCACATTGCTTCTGGATTATCATCATCATCATCATCACCATCACCGTCACCATCACCGTCACCGTCGTCGTCGCCGTCGCCGTCGCCGTCGCCGTCGCCGTCGCCGTCGCCGGATTTTTATACGGTGAGGGTTTGGGTATGAGTCCGTGTATTATGGGATTAACAACACAAGACCCATATATTCAGAAAG
>JAHPZR010006976.1:2500-24683 GCA_019787425.1 Platygyra sinensis | reverse complement strand
CTTCAACCCCGCAGACATAAACTAGTGCGCTGGAAAATCCATGTGCTCATGGAGGTACATGCCATGATCAAGTGGGGTATTTCGTTTGTGGATGTCCTGCTGGCTATGAAGGAACAAACTGTGGAAAATGGTAAGTAAAAATAACGGACAAAAATCGACTTTTTTTGGTGTGTTGATTCTGTGTGGGAGATCTCAGCGAACAAGCTGTCATATGCCACAATATCATGTTGGCATGAAAAATTCTTGATAGTTTATTCAAAGGATCTATCGATTCCGATTGACAACAATAACATTAATTGTGTGAGATAGACCCGTATTTTTAGTTGTTATCCTTGATGAACATTTATCATGGAAACCTCACATTCTTAGCGTCTGTAGAAAAAATAATCAAATCTATAGGTATTATTTACAAGTCCAGTTTTTGCCTTCCCAAAACTTCCATACACTGTTTTGTTCCATAGTCTCAGTGTGGGGATCGACATATCAGAGTAATTTAAGTCGCGTTTTTAATTTGCAAAAGAGGATAATAAGAATAATTTCCAAAGTTTCTTTCGATTCTCATGCTGATGTTCTTTTCAAAGAATACGGGATTTTGAAATTCTTTGAATATTTCTACCAGATAGGTAAATTTATGTATCTATTTAAAAGAGGTTTATTCCCTAATTACTTTAGTAATATGTTTACTCTTGTAAGCCAGTTACATTCGCATTATACTAGAAATTGCAACCTTTATTACATACCTCCCTGTTGAGCTAATATTCAAAACTTCTCTATTCGGTTTCAAGGATCTAAGTTTTAATCAACTGTTAAGCCCTGAAATTCAAAACAGCGAAAGCATTTGTTTGCTTGGCAAAAGACTTAAAAAATTCCTTCTTTCTTAGTCAAATATACTCTTTGTTAAGCTACTTACTTTTTCTTTCTTTTCCTTTTCTTTTTTTTTAAATTTTTAAAATAATACATTTTAATATTTCATGCTGTCCCGATAATTTGTATGATGTACCCTATATTGTCAGGAAGCCTATAGTTCATAAGCCCCCGGCTTCTATATAGCCTTCCTTACCATTACAACCTTTAAAATTGTTAAGTTATCGTCTTTAAGTTATCATAAATTTATAGTGTATTGCGTTATTTTTTTTTATCTTTTGTGTGGTTAATGTAAATAAAAATGGAAATGGAAATGGAAATAGGACTTGAAAGGCAAATTAACGAGACTTGCGGACATCGACACTGTCCTACAAACTGACCAACAAATACTGAGGTTGTCTTATTGTGAAACGTTTGTTTGAGTTTAGAGTATTTTCTGGTGAACTTACATTTCTGTTGATTGAAAGTGTCCAAGCCCCTTCGTGTGCCTTTTCGTTTGCGAGAGCGAGCAGAGTTTGCAGCAGCGATTTGCAGGTTCTTTTTCTCTCAGCAGAACGCGACTGTATGGCAAAGTTGACTGACTCCATCAGGTTGCTTTTCTTTGCAATAGCTTTTTTGTGAACAAAAATCTAAATCAAGAATCAGTTGGTCAAGTTTTGAAGTCCAATGGTCGATGTGATTCATGAGAAATGTCAAAAGGTGCTAAGTGCAGCATCATCTTCTCCTGGTACTCAATTTATTGACTATCAAAAAAAACATGCAGAACATTGATTTATTAAAGTGATGCTTATTTTCTCAGACATTGATGAATGCAAAGATAAACCTTGTGAGAATGGCGGCACTTGCATTAATTCTCCCCCGGAAGCTACACGTGTAATTGCGTTGAAGGTTTCAAAGGAGAAAGATGCCAGGAGGGTAAGGCTTAGTGGCTAAAATATGTTCATGTAGTGAATTGCTCGACTAAGTTTTTTAGAATAAACGGAAATTTCAATCAAAAATCCAGCCGCCATTTCAATTTGCCAGCAAACCAAGAGACATTTAGACTGGCAACCAATCGAAGCTCTCTACATTAACAATTATTTCACGAGCCCGCGTTGCATACGCGGTGAGAAAAAAGAAACCAGGCGCCGAGTTTGGTATAGTAATCTCGTATCCAAGAAGACAAATAGGATAGCTAAGTGTACATTCAACAACTTCATAACTACTTATTTTTATCACTTTTGAGAGCACTGGAAACTATGTTTACGGGCTACCAACTGAGAAACAAATTACGTGCCATGCCATTTTTTTTTCCAAATGAAATAACTAGATGCAAATCTTACAGCTCATAGGTTATTGACAGTAACTGCAGCTCAGCTCAAGTGAACCAAAGTTAATTGTAAATGTATATATCATGAAAATTAAGCTCAAACTGCAGTTTAAAAAATGTTATGGCAATGCTAGTAAAGGTGTATTGCAGTCTGTAAATTGCAAGGGAGCAATCATGTGATCCCTCGTCCAAATCCTAGCCAATGAACACTTAAAAATCTGTGGAATAGATTACCAGTTTATTGTAAATGATAACTGTGTCTTATGTATCTGTGTTGTAGTGAAGTGGAATTCAGAGGGATGCTTCATTGAGCACAAAAGGTCAGCGAAAAGAGTTCTTGGACACAAGTTCGCAACGATAAAGGGCATAAACATTGCAAACCCAGACATTGAGAAGGTGTTCAACATGTGCAGAGTTGCAGCAGAGCAAAAAGGCTACAAGATTTTTGCCATCCGAGTGAGGAGAAATTCAAAAATGTTTTTCATTCATTTTTTTTTGTAACCGGTTTGTTTGTTATTTTATCATATGGAAAGCTTGGCTAAGATGACAAGGGGAAGTTTTTGCTTGTTCCTGAATGGTCTGTGTTTTGGAAAACGGACCACTTTCGAATTAGGAGAAAAAGAAGCGAATTATTTTCGATCTTCTTCGTTCCGTATTGGGTAATACTAATCTCGTTCCGTTTTGCAAGTTGGTGGCGAGGATAACGTCAACTAAAACATAAATAAATATTTTACCAATAAACCTTGCGAGAATCTCCAGACTGAGAAGTGAGGGCAATCAACAACAACAACAACAACGACGACGACGACAGCAGCAACAACAACAACAACTTTATTTGTACTCAGCTATAAATTAAATTAAATTAAATTAAATTAACAGAAATAAGTTCAAATAAAAAGAGAACATGGCTGCCCGAAATATCCTTAATGGGTAAATTAGACTGGGAAGCCATGTTTTGTTTAGCGACGCACCTGATGTCTTTGCATTTGAGCTTCCCCTTAAATTTGATCGAGTGCAGCCTGAATAAACAAGGAATGAGCCGGAGACTAGCTAGGTAGTAAGCGATCAATGTATACTATTAAATGTCCAATTGCAATGCCAAGGTAGGGCCGATATATTCACCTCCCTGTAGATCATTCTCTTTAATATTCTGCTTACAGGGGGTGAACAGATGTGTCACATCCAAAGATGGAAAGCTAGATGACTTTAATAAGTATGGTGCTTCATCAAACTGCAAAATGAATGATCAGGGTCATGGTGTTGGAGAAGAGGGTGTCAACTTTGTTTACACCAGGTAACTCATTGATATGAGAGCGTTCATACTCAACAAGTTATAAGTTGTCTTCCTCTAGCCTGCTCTGCGAGCGAGAGAACGACACAGATTTCAGTCTGCAAAATGTGCTATGTTTTGTTAGAGTTATAATGGCCTCTATATGAGTTAGTATGTAACAGCTGCGGAAACAAACAAAGAGATTGGATTTAAACCCTATCAACATTTGATCATCACTCTGTTTCTCTTTTCACAGGTAAACAGAAGAAGTTTGCAATTTTGAAAGAATGAATACGTTGGAGTAATGAACGGGTCTGTTGTTTGGATAACTAACAAAAGGCGCTGTGTCTATTAAACTTAAACGTGGTTGGGCTGGTCTTGTTAAAAGTTAAATGAATGGTTAAGGTGTTGGGCTAATAAGTTGTGTAAGAAGCAAGAAATAAAACTGAAATAAAAAATATGTTGCATGGGAACATGTTGTTGGTTATTCATTGGAGCGTGATTGTACTGTGCTTACGAGTAAGTTTAAGACTAAATTTTCCTAAAACGGTCCGATTGTTATTATTTTACCCAAAGTACGAAACGGTGACACCTTGTTTAAAAGCTGACATTAAAATCATTTTATCTGAACTGCTTGCACTGTAGAATGAAACGCTTGAAGAAAGAGATCGAGCCAACACTCGTACTTAATAGCCCACTGCAGAAACGTGAGAGCCCTGGGGCGAGTTTCTTATATTGATTAGATTGAAAATCTAAACATTTCAGCTGAAATGCTCATGAATGAGAAGCTACCCAACCAAGTTTAAGAGTTTTCAGCGAAAAATTGTCCAAATGGGAGCCTTGCAAAAGTTGCAAAATTCCATACAAACCCTTATAATTTTTTGGCCTGTCTACCCAATCCATACAAACTCTCTCTTTTGCCATTTCGATTTTTGCCATCTCGATTTTGCCATTTTCCTCCTCCAAATGCTGCTATTCATGGAAAAGACTCTCAAATTTAGTTGATCTTTCATTTGAACATCTTAGTTTTTCAAACAAACGGAAAACAACCATACTCTTTTCCAGTCCTCTCACGTTTCTGCAATGGCCTATTAAGGTCGCCGAATACAGTTTTTGAGCGCGCTCCTGCTCATGCGATTCAGCGCGCACAAGGATTTCAAAAAACAAACATGCAGTCGATTCAACGATCTTTTTATTTGCTAAATGCCCGCACTATCTGTGCTGTTTCCTTCATAATTGAACGCAGTGTATTCATAGTTTTAGTCTTTTACTACAAAAGCAAGTCATTTGTCCAATAATCAGAACCTCAACGTTTCATGCTGTACATCTTTGCGACCTGTTAACATTCACATTTTTACTAGTTTGGTTTTTCGCCCCAGTTTTTTTTACGTACACATCTCGCCACAATGTTCCTGATGTAGATAAACGACACAAATATCGATATCACAGTTCGAATGCACAAGTTGTGATCATGATGCGCATAACTGAGCGCGAGAGAAAATAAACGTGATTGTTATACCTCCTAACTCTAATACGTTTTCCGATTGGAGGAAAACGCGTCACGTGTGGTGGGTCAAAACTCATTAACTCCCCAGGGCGAACAAACTCACTAACTCCCTAAGGAAACAACAACATGAACTCTCGACAAGCACGTGATCAGATCGTGCTTCTTGAAACCGCGGCAAATTCGGCAGTTCGACAACAATTCTGTGCAATAGTGTTGAAAATATGACCGCGTAAAATTATCTGCAGATCGCTTACAGTCCGGTGGATATCCATTTCTGGATACATTTTTCCTGCGATGTGATTGGACCAGACCAAACCAAAACAAAACAAGGTTGGCCGAGGGAGACTGGGACCAACCAAATTGCGACAAGAAGAATTTTGCATAGCGGCCATAATGAAATACACAAAATAAACACATTAAACCCGTTGGTATACAACATTTATTGATAAATTGAAGTACAACGTTTCAACTGACATCTCGTCTTTGTTTTCGCACTCACAAATGGTTTTGTGGATTCTGGCCTACTTGTTCCCTGAGAATTTCTTGGTGGACGAAGGATTTGTAGACAAACGAGGCCCTCCATTTACAATCCTATTTTGATACATTCCATGTAGAGCTTTTTTCACATCTTGCAGTGTGTATGACTTCTTCAGTGATTTGCTAAACATGACTTTGTACGCAGCTCCTCGTGAATACTCGTCGACATAATTTGGTAAAATAGCAAGCCAGTGCGTAGGTCTTTAAAGTTGAGGAAAACCACCAAATACATGTAAGAACACAACCTTTGTCGAACACACCATTTACATGTATTAGTGAAATTAATGAGTACTGCTAACAAATGTAAAATACTTGTGTGTATATACTAAAACAGTGGATAGTGTTAAACGCGCGCTCTGATTGGCTCGTCAAACTCCGGATATCCTGTGCTATTTACCTCCGAGCAACTCAAGAGAAAATGGCGTCCCGGTTTGTGGCCGTGACAAGTGAAGAAATCATCCAAATGAATTTTTTGTGGTGTATACCGTCGATTGCATCTACCTGTGAACGCACTCCTGCAAAACATAAAACGTCTGAGTTTCAGGTGTCAAACTTTGAAGTTTCCCCGCCCAAATCTGAAGTTTTACTTCTCGACACTGCTCAAAGAGAAGAGGTTTTTAATCAACAAGAAAGGAAAATATTATCAGAAAGGCGTCCCACTTTCAACGATTTGCGGAATCAAGTGAAAGAACTTGCACAGGATTATTCTTTCTCAGAAGCTGTTGGAGAAACATCTTCCCTTTGAGCAGTATCGAGAGGTAAAACTTCACATTTGGGCGGGAAAACTTCAGACGTTTGACGTCACTTGAAAACATGTTTTGCGGGAGTACGTTCACGGGTAGATGCAATTGGTAAATATGCACCGCTAGCCACCTCCACTTAGGTGAATAGTTGTTAAATATTTACTTCTTCTACATATGGCTCACGACTAGTTCAAAAAATATAGATTAAAGTGCCTATAAAGTAAAAAATAATTGCTGCTTATTTGAAAGGCTTTTCAAAGTAAAGAAGAATGGCGTTTTCCCTTTTGGAATACCTGTTTTCGTTTTGGAGAAATTTACCTTTTTGTATTATGCAAATGAGGAAAGTGATGACGTGATAGGTGGTTTCACTAAAACAGTACAACACTCTTTCAAGAATATCTCCAGAAATATTGGAGCAATGTTCTTCAAACTTGGCACCAGAAATGTACATCACAAAAGAAACAGAATGACACCTACTATGGTGTTGCCATGACAACAATCTTGGCTCCAGTCTCTTTCTGTGAAAAACCAAATATCTCCATTTGCAATCTTTTAAAGTGGGACAGAGGGTCTGGCTCAGAGCACACATGGTTCCCATATGGTCTTAACTCCCCCCATCAGCTTGTTGCGAGTAGATGATCCTTGTTTAAGATAAAATCTGCAAATTTTAGATTTAATTAAAAGAGGACCAGCGGCATAACTGTTGTCATGGCAACAGCATGACTGGTGTCATTTTGCTTCTTTTGTGATGTACAGTCCTGATGCCAAGTTTGAAGAACACTGCTTTTATATTTCTAGAGATATTCTTGATTGAGTGTTGCACTTTTTCAGTGAAACCACCTGTGACGTCATCACTTTACTCACAAAAACGTAAATATCTCTAAAACGAAAAAAGATATTCTAAAAAGAAAAATGCCATTCTTCTATACTTTGAAAGACCTTTCAAATAAGCAGCAATTATTTTTTACTTCATAGGCACTATAAGTTCTGAATACAGGTCATTCTATATAATCCTTGTTTCTGGTGTAATTAAACCAGTTTGATCTTCATTTTCATTTGTTCGATATTAAAATCATGAATTGAAAGAAACTAAAATACGGCAGGTATGTTTTGCAGGCTGCAGGTTGAAATTTAATTATAACTGGAAAACCGCTGGCGCTTAAAAGAAACGAACAAGCAGTAGACTTCCCGTGACCGTTACATGACGCTGATTACGATCGCTCAGCAAGATTACTTCCAGGCCAACCCTAAAACCAGGAAACCGGAAAATGGAACCGGAAACCAGAAACCGGAATCCGGAATCCACAAATCAAAGAAAACAAGTGCTTCAAATTCAGGAAACCTTTTTTACATAGCTTTTGCCTGTAAAAAATAAGATGCCAAGCAAAGTAGTAAGGGCTATGACTTTAAGAATCTAAATACACCTTATTCACAAATGGCCGCCAACCTGGGACGAGTGCGCGGCCAAACATGGAATCGAGGCGTTTTGGGATAAAAATTTGTTTTCGTGCAAACTTTGGCCAATTAACTGGCCAACTTACATTGAAATTATCGGTCATCTAAAAAAGATTTCTTTAATGCGACAGTTTCCTGACTGCTAATTTCATTGGGGATGAGTTCGAGTTCAAATATTAATTGCTGTGTTCCTCTTTGCAACCAGAGAGGAACCGTAGACGCCAACGGAAAGAGAGTCGGCTTCTTCAATTTTCCGAAATATCCAAACCTTCGAGCTCAATGGCTGCAGAAGATTCGAAGAGACGTTGGAACGAAATTCAAACTGACGGAAATTTCAAAAGTTTGCTCACTGCATTTTCGTGAAAGCGAAATCAAAAAAAAGCCTTGGAGGAAAGAAGATGAGTACGAGTAGACATCACCGCAGTTCCTTCGAAATTTGCATGGCGCACTTCACTGCGAAAGAGACCGCCGCCGTCTGCGAGAAAGCGTCGACTGGAAGAATCATTCACGGAAGAATTATTCCCGGTAAGCAGCGACATAACATCCGAAGCGGACGATACAGTTTCTCTCGAAACAGCTGAAATCATAAATACTGAATCACAAGATTCATCCGAGTCATTACGATTCCATGCAGTTGTTACAAGCTCAAAAGGAAACTGCGCGGTTAGATGAGGAAGTATCAATTTTAAAAGAGAAACTAGGAAATACAGAAGCCCAATTGAGATAGAAATGCCCAGGCAGAAATTAATCGTCAACTCGAGGAGAACGGAGAATTAAAGTCACGCATGTTTTGCATAAATAATCTGTCTGGCGATGAATCTATTTCGTTTTACACTGGGTTTCCAAACTTGCAGACATTCCAGGCCTCGCTGGTGTACTTAAACCCAGTATTTACGATTTCAGCTGTTTCGAGAGAAACTGTATCGTCCGCTTCGGATGTTATGTCGCTGCTTACCGTGAATAATTCTTCCGTGAATGATTCTTTCAGTCGACGCTTGCTCTTCTTCTGTGAAAATAGGGAGTTTTAGCAAACCACGACGGCTACGGCGAGGAGAGCGTCACAAGCAAAAGGTTTAATGAGCAAAACAATAGCTGTGCACGTGCGTTTTGAATCTTTGTATATTTCTTTGCCGTCCTCTGCAAAACAACAACGTGAAATGACTAAGTTCTACGTATTTTGGAGAACACGAACCGCAATGGCTAATTTTCAAAGAAACGTCCTGGGCGCATGTTTAGCCTGAGCGAGTTTTTAGACCGACAAGACTACTGGACAGATTTACACAGCTGCGACATTCAAAGGTAAAATATAAATTCATTTTTTACAAGGTTTTGTCCCCGCCGTCGCCGTCTTCATTGCTAAAACTCCCTATTCTCGCAGACGGCGGCGGTGTCTTTCGCGGTGAAGTGCGTCATGCAAATTTCGAAGGAACTGCGGTGGTGTCTACACGTACTCATCTTCTTTCCTCCAAGGCCTTATTTGATTTCGCTTTCACGAAAATGCAGGAGCAGACTTTTGTAATTTCCGTCAGTTTGAATTTCGTTCCAACGTCTCTTCGAATCTTCTGCAGTCATTGAGCTCGAAGGTTTGGATATTTCGGAAAATTGAAGAAGCCGACTCTCTTTCCGTTGACGTCTACGGTTCCTCTCTAGTTGCAAAGAGGAACACAGCAATTAATATTTGAACTCGAACTCATCCCCAATGAAATTAGCAGTCAGGAAACTGTCGCATTAAAGAAATCTTTTTTAGATGACCGATAATTTCAATGTAAGTTGGCCAGTTAATTGGCCAAAGTTTGCACGAAAACAAATTTTTATCCCAAAACGCCTCGGTTCTATGTTTGGCCGCGCGCTCGTCCCAGGTTGGCGGCCATTTGTGAATAAGGTGTATAAAGTGCGTCATAATATGATTCCAAGCACCCTGAGAGCGTCTAAAATAAGCTTGCTGGTAAATGCCACTTGATTTATTAGGTGATCTGTAATTTACCGGAGTTATAAATTTGGCCTTTATATCTAGTAGAAACTGAACAAGATAGGAATTGTCATAGGAAACAGGGTCTCCGTGAGTGGCAGTCCCTGTACATTGACGGTTTTCGATGTCCAAAGGCTAACCTGGCTCTTCTAAATATTTTTTTCCAACAGATACGAGACTAATTCCAGATCAACACCATTCCATTTCGACAACCACAATGATACTGTTACAAATCACCACTACGTATTCTTTCCGGATTTCGTATCAAAACAATTTATAGCGATGTTGCACACTTACTTCCGTCTGCTTCTCGTTTGCGAACGGATTGGACCACATGTTGTTAAAAGGTGAGAAACTCACCGCAATAGGTTGTTGCTATTGTGGTACTCATTAGTCTTCTCAGAGATTTTGATCTGGGCAAGAAGCGTCTACTCTCACGGGGGCCAAGTTGAACAAAATCGAACAAAAGATGGGTAACTAGCGTGCATGCCTGTTAATAGGCTCCCGTGTTGGACCGGGGTCGCGAGCGGCGAAGCGGTGAGAGGGCTCTCGCTCACATGCCATACAAAAAGACACTAGACACTAGAGCCTGCTTAGACCCATTCATTTACATTCTCATAATAATAGCCCTCACTAGGAATAACGGTTGTTCGAATTTCAACAGACGGCGAATTTTTGTTTGAGCGGTTTTTTGCTCGCCCTCTTATTTTTTTACCGTCAAAAGCAATGCAAAATAACTTTCGCGAATTTAAAAAACTTGTTTTCTTTGATTTGTGGATTCCGGATTCCGGAATCCGGAATACTCCGGATTCCGGATTCCGGATTTCGGATTTCGGATTCCGGATTCCGGATTCCGGATTCCGAATTCCGGATTCCGATTTCTGGGTTTTAAGGTTGCCCCATTCTCGTCCCCAGAGTCATGAACCTTCTGGCCTGTGGTTGGGATCGAGAGCTCTGGTTTGGTCCAAAACCGGAAGTCCGCGATTCACAGACTTCCCGTCAAATCTAGCAAATCTGATTGGTTGAGAATGCGAAGCGAATACTCTGCGCATGCTCAGAAAATCGGGTCTGGCCAGAGCTCTCGATCCCAACCACAGGCCAGAAGGATCGTGGGCTCTGGGGACGAGAATGAGGTAGCCCTGAAAAGTATTTAATAGTGAAAGCAGTCTAGGAGTTCGTTGATCTGTTCTATGCATTTCAAACCAGATGGTTTCGTTCGACGCCTCGATTTTTAGGAAGAGGAGGGGATTTGCTGACTTCATGGCTTAAGCAAGACGAATTTGGTAAAATCCACTTCTTTTTCGATTCATGCATCCGCTGTTGGATCTGATCTGAGAAACAGCAGCCAGTCAGCGCAGCCGACAGAGACAGAAGGCAGGAGAATAGTGAGCGAATTTTATCTGAGCAAATGTTCTCTGCCTTAATATGCTTAAGAGAAATCTGGGAGGGTAATTTTGGCAGAACTCAATTCCTTTCCAAGTCACTCTTCTTTGAGTCTCGACAACCTTTAAACTCACGGCAACAATAACATTCGCTCGTGTTTGGAGGGAAGCGACGCTACATTTATTTCCACATTGCACGTAAAGAATACAAACACTGTGTCAAGACGAATAATCAGTTGATCTACATCATGAACGTATTAGTTTAAATAATTCTAAGAAAGTGAATGGACTTGAATGTTATTTCAAAGGTATATTATGCGAGATTGTTGACCGGCTGGGAAAGCTTCCATCAAAGGAACAACAGCTTTCGAGAACACAACACTTTATTCTCAGCTCACATGCAGCACACATGTTGTTTTACACACACAATACGGCCCATGCGGAATACCGCTGACCCCTATGATACGACGACAGAATTATCTCCTATCAACAAGATAGACAGGAAGGTGCGAAAATATAGTAAACACGCGTCACGCGCTACAAATTATCTTATAACTCTATGACTTCTACGCATCTTCGCCCTCGAGTCTGTCCTTCAGAGCTCGTTCGAATTCTTTACTAGCTTCTACCTCCCGGTATTTGGTTGTCTTTTCTTAGTTGGCCAGAGGCTGGGCGGCTGGGTGCTCAGCAAAAGACTTGCAAATAAATCAGCTTGGTCGTCGTCGAGTGAAGTCCTACTTCATGTCTTCAGTAGCGATATAATAAATTTCAGAGTCTTCTGAGTCGACATTCATCTCGGAATCCGACGAAGTAGAAGACATTGTTACTAAAATCAGAAATCTGTTGACTGTGGAGTCCCAGCGAAAAACTTGTACGGCGAAATCGCTACTGCACTGGTAGAAAATAGAAGACCTGACTGGGACAGCCGAAGCGTTCGTTCTCGATTTGACGCATTTTCGTCCCCATAGCCCTTTTCTCATCTCTTAGCCGGCGGAGCCTTGGCAAGAGAATCGAAGGGCTCTGGAGACATAGATTTTCGAATTAATTCGATTTTTTTTGATTGGCTGTTTGAAAACAAAGAAATCTTGAGCGGAAGTCAAAATGTTCGCGCGGATTGCTGGCTGAAACAGCTGTGACCAGCAGCGTTCACAATGCAATAATGGAGGACATGGAAGATTTGGGAGAAAATTCTCACAATTTTTTCATGGCTCAACACTTTTCATGGCTCAACACTTGTCGCTGTTGTAACAAAACGGCTTTTTTGGTTGATATTTTCGACGAGAGAAGCAGCAAACAACCTGAAATTTTGAGTTTTTAACACTTTCTTTGCAGGAATTGTCGATCGTAAGTAGGGTCGGGGGTGAGAAGTGTTTGTGGCTTGCAACATGTTGGAGAATCACTTTGGTCGAGTCAGCACTCAACAGCGAGGCGAAAAATAGTGAACCGCGAAAGTGAAGTGGTCCTATGTCTTTTCGTTGAGGGTGATCAACATCAAATCAAAAATCTCCTCAGTTTTGACCTATTGCTTCCATGAATAACAAGACTGCACTACAGCGCCTTCCACAATTTTTGAAAGTTGGAACCGTTTATAAATGCGGGCTTGGGGTTGGTGTTAAAATATGTGTATCATGACTGTATTGCCTTTGAAGGTAAAGGGTGTGTAAATGGTTTTGTTTCCTGGCGAATGCATATTTTTTTTTTGCTTTGGCATCAATGAAAGCCCAACAAGTGATTTCCATTTTTCTTTGCTGGCCCGAATCTCTAAGCGGGGAAGAGGAACTGCTGCTGCTGCTGCTGCTGCTGATGATGATGAGTGGATAATGTTTCAGTTATGTACTGATGCAAAAGGTTAGGAAGTGTTCCTTTTGCAGGCAGGTATAATAATTGGTTTAGGTGAAATTAGGGTTTCAAAAACCAGATCTCAGCAAGGCATTAATTTCAAAACATCTGTCACTGTATAAAACTATGTACATTAGAAAAAATTCTCAGCTCTGATATATGTGCAACTGAAAACAGAGATTTAGATAATTCTAAGAGACTCACAATCAATGCCCCAAAATGAAGAGACCTTTTTACCAACATTGAGAGCAGAAAATATATCTGTTTCTTCTACCCTGATAAAACATTTGAAGCAATTTGAATTTTTACAAAATAAATGACTTGATATTTTCATTTCATGGGTCCTTAAAAATATAGTAACTTAGGAAACATTGACTCTACTGGATTAAGTTTACAGTGGATTAGAAAATGTACAATGTGTGTTACAAAATAGGCGTTAAGAAATGAAATTTTAACTTTTCAAGAACAAGTGGTCAATCCACAATTTCTCCTTACTGTAGTAGCGATACAAATCAAGTAGACTGGTCAAGTTAAGAAGATCCTCAACCAAGGGATACTGTTTTGAGGTCAATTGTTCCAATTATATTGTTAACATACAATGTCCACAATGACAGTATGTGGAATAAATCACTGCAGGAGGCATCATCTCTCTCATAATTTGAAGTTTTGCTGGGTACAGAAGAAGCATCACTTTGATTTTGTAATCACCAGTGTGTGGTCGTGTTCAACAGTTTGGAACAGTGTGTAACAGTTTGGAAAGCATACAATATTGGGCTGGGAAAGACTATCCCATGGTCTCAATTACAAGGTAACCACTACAACTGAACAAAAAAATAAATGGCAGCAGGATACCACTGTAAATAAGGGACACCTACGATATTTAAAATACTAGCTAAAATACAAATGGGTCAATTGGGTCAAGTTAAAAATGGCCGGCTTTTCCGTTTACTATTTCATAAAGGCTCACTGAGCCCGAAAAGCCCTTGAATGAAATGAGCAGTGACTGTGAATAACAACTTGACAAAGAACGAGCTCTTATTAAAGAAAGGTAAGAAACAATCTGGAAGCATTTGGATCTCACCCCAGCGTCCCGGGGTTATAAATATTGCATGTGAAGGCTGTAGCTTTCTTTTACCACAGGTAGGTGGGGTACCTCACCTACCTGGGGTCCTCCACCTCCATGTGAACAGGCCCTTACAGGCAATAGACCATTTCCGAATTACCTTTAGCCTCTTTTTCAAACCGAGTCTTGGTGCTCATCCTTTCATATGAAAATGAGTTAAATTTACATGTGAATGAAAACTCATTTTCATATGAAAGGATGAGCACCAAGACTCGGTTTGAAACAGAGGCTAAAGGTAATTCAGAAATGGCCTATTTAAGAAATTCAAATTTCCCGCCATATGACCATTTATGGTCAAGATTAAAGGGTTTTAAACGCCAAAACAATGAATGCATTCGCAAGGGAGAAAACATAAAGCTGTATAAAATCAAAATTGTATTTTTTTTTTACTCAGCATGTGGTGCTATGAGGCATATTTCGTCACGAATTAAGTCATTATGACGTAATATTTGTAAAGTGGCTTTCTTTCACATACACAATTTATCTAAAATCAGGAAATGTCTTACTCAGAAAGATACTGAAACGTTAGTTCATGCTTTTGTAACATCCAAGCTGGACAATTGCAATTCATTGTTGGCTGAGCTGCCACAATACTTATTAGATAAGGTTCAGCGGGTACAAAATGCTGCGGCGCGCCTCATCTCCTGTACTCGCAAATATGACCGCATTACGCCAGTCCTTAAAGAGCTTCACTGGCTACCTGTGAGGCAACGTATAATCTTCAAGATATTACTATTTACTTATAAGGCTCTGAAAGCTTTAGCACCTCAATACATATCTGATTTCCTAGTACAATATAAACCACCTAGAGTTTTGCGTTCTTACGATATGAAACTGTTACAAGTTCCTCATTTCAAGCTCAAGAGTTACGGAGGTAGATCGTTTAGTCATATAGCGCCATATCTGTGGAACCAGCTTCCAGACGCCATACGGCAAGCACCATCACTTGCGACATTTAAATCCAAATTGAAGACTCATTTATTTGATCATGCTTTTAATTAGTCATAGGTTTTAAATTATCTTAGTTTTCTTAGTTAGTTGTTATAGTTATGTTTATCTTTTTTTTTCTATTCACATAGTTGTACAGCGCTGTGAACTCTAGCATGGGCGCTATAAATGTCTTACATATTATTATATTATTACAGTGTAACAGGACGTAATAATATTCTAGTAGGGCCTCCCGTCATTGATGAAAATATAAAGATGATCAAGAGATTACATACAGATCGTAATCTTTTCACCTGATACTGCCTACATGGCCTATCCTTTTTAATGCACTGCACCCTCCCCCTCACCCTTCTACTCCACAACCTACTCTGCAAAAATAGGAGGGTCTGAAAGGAGTTAAGCGCTAAGAGTTATTTGCCATAATTTTTATTGTTTGCTGTTAAATTGGCCAATTGTTTAATGTTTACTGTTTCCGGAGAAAATACCGTTAAGTGTTTAGAAGGTTTTTCGTGGACACCCCATAGGGTCCCATAGTCTTTTAGCATTGTAAATTCTTATCTGCTCTTCGAAAATCGGTACTAAATAACTCATGAACTTTGCGCCTGTGCTCAAAACCTCCCAAAGATTCTGTAGTCTCCTTTTTAGACCCAATGTGCCGCAGCATTCTGAAACACATAACGTTCAGCTGCTCTGGTCATGCCATCCGCGCTCATTTTTGCCTTGATCGGCAGGGAGTTCTGGACGGTCAGGTATGGCATATATCCATGAGCTTTTGACAAGGAAGGAATTACATCTGCCATATGTTTGTAGCATTGCATCCTATTCAAGTGACAAATATAATGTCTTTATATAAAGTGAATTATGTAGAGGAATCTGATTATATATTACAAGAAATTCTCTCTCTGAAAAAAATCGTATCTTAACATTGTAAAAATACGTCCTTCACATATGAAAGGCATGTGAATATTACAACGAAAATATAGTCGAAAATTTTCGGAATTCTCCTTGGAAAACTTCGATAGTCTTCGGACATAGTTGGTACTCTCTGTACATCTTCGGTAGCCTTCAGAAATCTTCGGCTCTCTTCTGTAATCTTCCGAAATTTTCTTTTTGATATACTGAACAAAGTAATGTTGCCATTTTTAGAGCGGTTTTTGTTTCCATCTGGATAAAATTTACTTCTACAGGGAATTTTTCACAGCTAGTGTTAAAATGCCTAACATTTAACCAAAGATTTAAGTGTTTAGTGTTATCGAGGTGCCCCAATTCAAATAACCTAAAAAAGATGACGTACATTTCAAAGCAAAAGCTCATATTCAAATCATTCTGGGAATGTTTAGAAACTGAAATGCGTAAATTGGTTTTAGAGCCACATCCTACCCACCCTACCCCTACCTATTCGAATGTCCACTTGTCAAATGTAACGCAATCTCTGGAAAAATGGCGGGTGCACATCAAATCGAAACAGAACTGAGTAAAACGTGTTCTTGATGAGAATCCTCGATTAACAGGAAGATTTCAAAGGCTACTAATAGACTTCTAGGTCAGATAGGATCTCAGCAAATTGTTAAACTTCTTGTAAACGGCGGCTTATGAAGCGAAAGACAATAATATTTATGACGCGGGCTTCGGAGAGTTGAAATCTACTTAACCGTTGTGATGTCTTGGAGTGATTTCGTACACTAATCATCGAAAACATGGGTGAAACCTACTGATAACATAACACGAGGAATCGTGGAGCATCCAGTTGTGAACATGTCGCGAGGTAAGTGGAATATATCAGTATTTTCTTTGTGCATCGTTATTTTCACGTTATTATGCTAATTAGGACGACAGCTCTTTATTGACAAAAGCAGAGCTTAAACTTCTTTATCTAAAAAATTACAGTTTAAACTGCCCCAAAATTTTATTGCATATTTTTACAGGTGAGACATTGCTCTTTAAGTGGAAAGTAGTTTTGGGATCTCAAGTGATGTACTTTTGGAGATATTTAACTTTAAATTTCGCCTTTTTTACGGCGCTTCATGAGTAGTCCGAAAGGGCAGAAATTAAAAATTCTGTAAAAAATCAGATAAAGATTAAATTGCCAAAACAGCCTCCAACGTAACAAGTAACATTTGCTTGTCTGGAAAAAAGTGTTTTTACCCGGATTTATGTCGTTTTCTTTGTATGGCAAATTGTTAACAGTGTGCCCTAAAATGGCCGCTGAAAGCCATCTCAGAGGGCCAAAACCAAGATGGTGGCCCCAGCGCTAAAATACGAATCGAATTGAACTGAAAATTATATTTTTTGTGAATCACTTATCTAGACCATTCATCTGAGAAAGTTTGAGGAATTTGATTTTTTCTCGTCCAAATGACCATAGTTGAAAATTATAGAGGGCGGCTCTTAAAAACTGACATCAATGTGTTTTTTACGACAACAAATTGTCGAATTGCCCGCTGTCGCTCACTGACGTGTCGCATGAATTTCAAAAAAAATTAACCAATGAGCGCGCGTGAATTTCTGCAGTTATCGTGAAATATCAGCTGCAAATACGTTGTAGTAATTAAAAATTACGTTGGTTTATAAAAATTTACTCGGCTTACCATCATCTCAGAAGGTTAAAGTGAAGTGTGATCATCGCAGTAAATTTTCCAATTTAAGCAACTGGAAAGAAGAAGCCTGAAAAAAAAATCAGGGCTTCAACGGAATTCGAACCCGTGGCCTCCGCGATACCGGTGCGATGCTCTACCAACTGAGCTATGAAGCCACACCTTGGGAGCGAGGTCAATTTATTGAGTTCATATCTTCCCGTGTAGTGAAATGATGTGACGTATATATCATCTACAACCGCAGTACAAATGAATTATTTCATATATACGTCACATCTCAGAAGGTTGTTAGAGGAACAAAGCGGACGGCTACGAGTTGAAAGAATCTAACAGAACTGGACGCACAGAGGCCGTGAAAGTCTTCTCGGTAAACAACAATATTCTTTCCTCCACAGCCCCAACTGCTAAAACTGTGGCCCAAAAAATTATAGCACGTGAAAAAATTAAAGCAGTCGGGCCTTTCAAACGTCTTAACCTAAGGATGCGAGCTTTAATTTCTAAATTAAAAGACGGATCTACAATAGTAACATGTACGTGATAAAGTTTTGACAGATTTTAAATCTCATTAACCAGTCTTCATGATAAGATTTCCTCCTTGTCACGTAATAAGTATAGCAAAAGACAACAACATAGAATGTGATGCCCAGTCCTTTTAGTGCACTGTGTGGTGGTTCCGGTCACAGTGATTTAGGTACCCCCGTGTTTTGGGTACCCCCGTACCCAAATCCCTAGTGCTTTGGGTATCCCCAGTAGGGATACCCAAAACACTGAAAGCGTTAAATACCGTAGACTGGGGCAAGTGAAATCATCAAAAATTCTCCTCAAAAACCATCTATTTTCTTACGAAGCCTTGTCTTAACAGATTAAAGCTTTCTTAATCTTCATTTAAAGACAATACGTCTCCGAATGGTACGTAGTCGCAATTGATAACAGACTGTCTGATTCAACTCCGCAGTTACAACGACATACAAAACCGATTCACGCGCCAAATTTCCTTGTATAAACATGCGCTTAGTATCTATATTGACAACCCTTGAAATACACGTTATTTTAAAGAAGAAAGGCGCATGTAAACCTCGGATAAATCGGCGATCGAATAAGATCAGTATGCGAACGAACACAATGAGATACCGTGGGCTGTCACGCAATACGGCAGGTCTCAAGCCGTGACTGACCTCTATGCAAAATATGAAAGCTGCCTTTTATGTCTGTAATATCGATGTAATAAACTAATTTGTTTATCTGCTGACTCGCTCTTTCCTTCATCGCTCTTTTCTTGACCATGCCTCCTATTAGAGTTTTCAGGCGAACAGTTCTCTCCGGGAGTTCTCTAGGGCAAGAAGGAAGTTTCGGAGATGAATCCAAAATAAATATATAATGAAGTAGACAAGGCTATAAATCTTTGAATATGCAGGCAACAAATAAAGTAGAATACCGACATGATCCCGCCTAGTGCTTTAATACATCCCCTTCTGATGTGCTGGTTTGTAATCATTCCGTTAGGCCAACTTATTTAGATCCACCGAAGACAAAAAGACAGCGCAAAGAAGACGAAATCATTCAAAACTGTAGGGGATACCCAAACCACTAGTGATATGGGTAGTCGCCTTCTTATATGTTTATTTTTTATCGTTTCTTTAATTCAGGGTAGCCAAATCGACCGAAGGTTAAAAGGCAAAACAAAATTACAAAGACGAAAGACATTCTACTGAGGAAGAGACTAAAACTACCAAAATGTAGGGGATACCCAAATCCCTAGTGATATGGGTACCCCCTTCTTATATGTTTATTTATTATCGTTTCTTTAATTCAAGATAGCCAAATTGATATAAGATAAAAAGACAAAGGAAACTTACAAAGAATTAAGTCATTCTACTGAGGAAGTGACTAGAAATGCCAAAATGTAGGGGATACCCAAATCCCTAGTGATATGGTTCCTCCCTTCATTTATTATCGTTTCTTTAATTCAGGGTAGCCAAATCGACCGAAGGTTCAAAGGCAAAGCAAGCTTACAAAGACGAAAGACATTCTACTGAGGAAGAAACTAAAAACTACCAAACTGTAGGGGATACCCAAAACCCTAGTGATATTGGTACCCCCTTCTTGTATGTTAATTTGTTATCGTTTCTTTAATTCAGATTATCCAAATCGACCGCAGGTTCAAAGACGAAAGACATTCTACTGAAAAAGAAACTAAAAACTACCAAACTGTAGGGGATACCCAAATCCCTAGTGATGCGGGTACCCCCTTCTTGTATGTTAATTTGTTATCGTTCCAAATCGATATAAGATAAAAATGCAAAGGAAAGTTACAAAACCTAAAGTCGTTCTACTGAGGAAAGGGTTAAAAATGCCAAAATATAGGGGATACCAAAATGCCTAGTGATATGGGTACCCCGTTCTTGTATGTTTATTTATTATCGTTTCTTTAATTCAGGGTAGACAATTCGACCAACCTCGTGGTTGCAAATCGACCGAAGAATAAAAGGCAAAACAAACTTACAAAGACGAAAGACATTCTACTGAGGAAGAGAAAAATGTAGGGGATACCCAAATCCCTAGGGATATGGGTACATATGGGTATGTTTATTTATTATCATTTCTTTAATTCAAGGTAGCCAAATCGATATAAGATATAAAGGCAAAGGAAACTTTTAAAGAATTAAGTCATTATACTGAGGAAGGGACTAGAAATGCCAAAATGTAGGGGGATACCCAAATCCCTAGTGATATGGGTACCCCCTTCTTACATGATTATTTATTAGCGTTTCTTTAATTCAAGGTAGCCAGATCGATATAAGATAAAAAGGCAAAGGAAACTTACAAAGAATTAAGTCATTCTACTGAGGCAGGGACTAGAAATGCCAAATTGTAGGGGATACCCAAATCCCTAGTGATATGGGTACCCCCCTTTTTACATGTTTATTAAACCGCGCAGCCGGAGGCTGGGCGGTTTCTTGCTCTGCCTTCGGTTTTTAAACCGCGCAGCCGTAGGCTGGGCGGTTTCTTGCTCGGCTCGCGGTTTTTTTTTTTTTTTGTAGTTTTGTCGGTGAGCAGACCCGAACTCCCACTCGCTCGGCCAAATGTCGTCATCGGATGATGTCATCCTTAGCCAATTACAGGCCATTTCTCAGCTCTTTTCCTCATATCCCCCCTCAGGATAGTTTTGTCAAGTTAGCGAATTAACTATTCCGGAAGAAAATGGTTGCCGACGGGGAAAATGTTTATTTGGTCAAACTTGGGCCAAAATCCCTCGGATACTTGACGTTAGGACATATGCAAGGATAAAGAACGTAATTTGGGACCAGTTGCTGGCAACTACAGCTGAAATTATCCAGATTTAAGCTGTATTTTCGTTTTGCGTGCAAAACAGGAGATGATTTTGTAATCTGGAATTTTTGTTTCTGTTCACTTTCGAAGGGAATATTCAATACGCTATAAAGGTAGTAAGTCTTGCCATGGAACATGATGTCGGTGATAAATGTAAGATCGTGTTTACTTCGCCAGAAGCAATGGTGGAATTTTCTGGGGAAAAAAAGTTAAAACTCAGCCTTTGCGCTCGTCAAGAACCCTTTTAACATTGTAAATTTATATTCGTTTGAAAGGTCAAGGTATTTTTTCCTAAGACGTAAACAAACCTCTCGGATTACAACACGCTATGCAAAGAATAGAATCTTCGAATCACGCAACTTGTACTGTTCACTTTCGCTATGTGACAAATAAGAGCGATCGCAATGTGGAATCGATTACGCAACTTATGATCTGTTGACCCGTCAATCCAGACGTGCGCTGGAACGGAGCGCTTAACTCTGTACTATGATTTTGTAGAGGAATTGGGACGGCTGGCATGCTTTAAGTGTCTTTTTTTCGCTTCGAGCAGGAGTGACTTTAGAATCAAGTATGTAGCTTTTACTCTTCTTACGAGCGGAGAGGAAACTCAAAAAGCGATAAATCGCTTAAAAGGTTTCGGATCGCGCTGAAATGCAAGATGGCTATAGAAAAGACAACAAGGCATTCAGATCAGTTATTTTTCTTACAAAATTTACTAAAACTTAGGCTAAAATGTCTATTGACGTTTGTCGTGTAGCGTGCGCTGGAACGGAGCGCTTAACCCTGTACTATGATTATGTGGAGGAATTGGGGCAGCTGGCATGCTTCAAGTGTCTTTTTTTCGCTTCGAGAAGGAGTGACTTTAGAAACGAGTATGTAGCTTTTACTCTTCTTACGAGAGGAAACTCAAAAAGCGATAAATCGCTTAAAAGGTTTCGGATCGCGCTGAAACGCAAGATGACTATAAAAAAGACAACAAGACATTGAGGTCGGTTGCTTTTATTACACTGAAATTTTACTAAAATTTAGGCTAAAATGTCTATTGACGTTTGTCGTGTGTCATCGCTGATGTTATTAAAAAGCTGTATGTTCACCTCGTTAGACCTCTCAAGTGTGGTCTACTCATCAAGCTTATTTAAGCGATATGGCAGAGGCTGTACAACGTCCGGCGACTAAGCTCATGGTTGGGAATAGGATTTCTTACAAAGAACGTTTGAATAAGACCCGGGTGGGGGGTACTCCCTTATATGGGCTATATAGGTATGTGCGGCCCCAAAGGGTATGGTTTTTCAGCCGTTTTAGTCATAAATAGG
>JAHPZR010006975.1:12500-19766 GCA_019787425.1 Platygyra sinensis | reverse complement strand
AATTTTCTGCTGTCGTGAGCATCTTTGACCTCCCCCCCCCCCCCCCCCCCCCATCATGCCACGTAGAATACGAACAAGAATGTGTATCTAGTAACTAGGATTTTACATATTATTCCAGAATCATGCTGGAAATCACCAAAAACTGTCTGATTCCAGTTATTGGGCAGAGGTTACTACCTCATGGTCTTAAAATGAAAGAGAGCTTCCCAGTTGGGCTATGGCATGCCACAAGGTTTCTTTGGTTATTCAAACCTCTTCTGCTCCACCTCAGCAATTTCTTCACTTCTAGAAAACCCATCATAGTAATAGTAATAGTAACAGCAACAGCAACAGCAACAGCAACAGCAACAGCAACAGCAACAGCAACAGCAACAGCAACAGCAACAGCAACAGCAACAGCAACAGCAACAGCAACAGCAACAGCAACAGTAACAGTAACAGTAATAGTAATAGTAAAAGTAATAGTAATAATCGTGATAGTAAAGTCAGAGCAAATAATAGAGAATTTCAATGAGGGGTTGCTAACACTTCAATAAAACAAACATTAAGAGGTAATATTATACTTTTAGCATAATGTAGAACAATAGCGAGCATTGAGCATTAGCATGATACTGAAAATTTCAGCATACATGTAATGTGGAAAACTGGTACTAGAGTTTTCTACTACTAATTGCATACAACGTCATCTATTAACAATTAGTAGAATTCTACTAGTATACTAATGCAAATGCTGTAATCTGATTGGCTGAGCCATTGCACACTATCAGCCATTAGTGTGCAGTGGCTGGAGCTCGTCTACGAAATGGCGACGTGTTTTCGTTTTGCCAAAGTTTTGGAGGAAAATTTTGACGAAAGTGGATAATTAAAATCCTGAGAAGACTAAACGAAGGACATTTACGATTCCTTGGCTTAAAAAAAAGTTGAAATTATCGAAAAAAATGATGCGCGAACGTACACACTTCAATGTTAAATGCCAATTCAATCCGGGCGATCTTTTTAAGGCGCAAAGTTTAATAATACGACGAGAAATAATTGGAAACCCTTATTTGAAGTAAACTTTAGAAAGAATTCTACTAAAACAATTAGATTATTCGCTCTCGATTTCTATGAGGTGATAGTTGATTCGGCCTTCGGCCTCATCAACTATCACCTCATAGAAATCTCGAGCTCATAATCTAATTGTTAAATGGTAAATGCCTTAGCATGCACTATTGAGTTATGATGCACGTGGGAGGTTGCTAAGCACAAAAGAAGTGTAAGAGTCACATGCGCCGATGGCCATTCCGAAGTTGAGCAGGGAACTGGGGCGAGTTTCAAATTTCAACTAATCGATACACTGACACCACCACATGAAAGATCATGTTGAGATTGGTCACTTGACCAGGTATGATGCTTTGAGGGTGAACAGAGACCAAGTTATGGACCTTGAAAAATGGTTCAAAATCCATACAAACGTCTCTAATTTTAGACAGCGTCCCCCAAAACCATATAAAACTCTTAAAATTTTTATGATTTCCGTGATACTCTTTAAAATGGGCAAACATAGCGACTTTCATCTCAGCTTCTTTCAAATAGTACGTGCATGACGGGATTTTACAGTTGTTACAAAACTGATGAAAAATTTTAAGAGTTTATATGGTTTTGGGGGACGCTTTCTCAAAATTAGAGACGTTTGTATGGATTTTGAACCATTTTTCAAGGTCCATAACTTGGTCCCTGTTCACCCTCAAAGCATCATACCTGGTGAAGTGACCAATTTCAACATGATCTTTCATGTGGTGGTGTCAGTGTATCGATTAGTTGAAAACTCGCCCCAGTTCCCTGCTCAACTTCGGAATGGCCAATAGCGGATGTGCGACTCTAGCGAGTGCTTAGCAAACCTCCAAAGGGCATCATAACAAACATAACATAACATAACATAACCTTTATTAACGTGTCGATATGTATTTAGCTCTAATCTAAGAGCTAATTGTGGACACTTAAAAATTAAAACTAATTAATTAAGCTAAAACTAATTAATTATGATAATTAATCAATAAAATTACAATTAAAAAGCTAAATTAGTAGATTAAAATTTACATATTTAAATAAGTTTACAATTAACTGTAAAAAGAGTAAAATTATTTACAATGCTAAACCTATCCAATTTGCTAATAAAAACCTATTAACATTACGAAATTAGTTAAATATATATATAATTTAAAAAGGGACTAAAATCTGACATCTCGGTCAGGACTGGCACACTTTACAATTGCAGCTCCCGTCCAATAATCCTTTTACGTTCATTCCTCGGATTGCATCTTTGAATGCTTTAAGGCTCGTTTTTTGGCGTAAGCTAATATTCATTTTACTCCATAAATAGGGTCCTAGATATCGGATACTATGTTTACCATACATAACTCAATAGTGCATGCTATGGCGTTTTACCATTTTTTGGATTGCTGTTTACCAATCAGGAAATTATGGTGGTCTGAAAAGCCAGGAAAGGGGATTGGCTTGTTGTAATCTACAGCTTTCTTTTTTATGAGATTTGTGTAGACTTTTAAATTGCGTAACTTGGAGATATAAACACAATATCGTACCTGTAATTTAAACGACCTAGCAGCAATGAAATGGTCAACGTCCAAACCCCACGCAATGATGCCACACACGATCGCATCGATCAGATCTTTCCGAGTTTGTATCTCACTTATTATACACCAGCTGACCAGAGCAATAATTCCATGAGCAGTGTTGTCGGACCACAGCTTTGAGATAAACGTGTCTTGAACTGACAAAAAAATGACATCGAATCCATAACAAATGCTCCCAAGAATGAAATATGGAAGGAGTCGAACGATTGAGTGACGTACTGTAGGGGAAACAATTCGACAATATTTGTAGAAGTTGAATAATCAAAGATGAAAATTTCGCCCACCATCATCATTCATAACATGTCCGCCATGTTGGCTAGTTTGTTTATCTAGTCACCCATGCCTGCGCAATTTAGCTTTTACTGTGTGACCTGTGAGCCTGTGGACTGGACTTACGCATTTTGGACTAGAAACTGTCGTACTGTACTTCGAGGACTGGACTGCATTAGTTGAACAAAATTTTAAAAGCTGTTAGATTTTCACTTATTTAAAATAACACAAGATTTGTGTATAGTAATGTTTTAAAGCCGGGACAAGATGACATGAATGGATCTCAGTTGTTGCTTAGTGGCTCTATAAGATACCTATAAAATATCTTTATACGTTTCTGTCTCTGATAGAAATATTATATAGCTGATTAAAATTTGACTTTCTTTGGATAAGAGATGATTGTGTCAATAAAGACAACCAGTTTTGTGCATTTTACGTTTAACTAGTCTATGTGTTGCTAGTCCTCGTTTTAACAATCCGTGTTTTACCAGTCCAGTCCAGTCAACCAAATACAGTTTGATCTAAAAACGTGCCTGTACGAATATTTAAAATCGACTGAATTGAAAAATGGGTCCTGCCATCTGAAAAAGCAGCCAAACATTAGTAAGTATATCAAAAAGGCTGAGGCATGGGAAATCGCTAAAACAACAGAGCTTTGTATGGATTGGAAGAACGTTCGCAGCAAATGGAAAAATCCCTTCAGGCCATGAGATTAGTCCAGTTCTGAGCCTGTCTTTTGTAAGGAGTTATCACTTGATTGGAGCACATGATCTGCGATGATAGCTTTTGCACTACTGAACCGATAGATGTTTCGAAAACGATCACTGAAATCAACTTTGGAAAGCGCCACTTGGCTCAGAGTTTCTCATTCTGGTACTAACTGAATCTTTAACTTCGCTAGTGCGTTTTACGAACCTTTAGGACAAGGCAGATGATGGTTCCAACAGCACTTTGTTACGTCATTGGTAACCGTCGATATGATCATGATGAGGCAACCATACCACGTTACTTGCTTATGTGTGATTGATCAGGTCTTTGTTGTTTACATCTTAGGACGTGGCAAATAGCTCCAGGTGAACTACCCTGGCTGCCAGAGGTTTTTCTTGCGCGGTTCCCGGTGTCGGCCGAACAACGCGAGAAAAACCTGTGGTACCCAGGGTACAGGTAAAGAGCACAAATAATGCAAAATACGTATAACTGAGAGCAGAACTATCCATAACAAAGAATGCAGACTTCAGTAAACGATTTAAAATTTAATTTTAACATGCAGGAAAAGAAAGAAAGAAAGACAGGGACCTTCAATTAAACATTTCTACTAATTTCCGAATTATTTGACTGTCTAATGTACCAGTCAAATCGAAGCTTAAACATCCCTCGGGTATACCCCGGGCATTTGACGCCTTTTCCTGCCCGGGAAGGAGGGAATTTGATCACCACTCATAGGGGGTGGGGAATTTGATCGCTGGCCTCAATTTCATGTTATGAGTCGCGCTGATTCCAGGTGGGTCGATAAATCACAGCGGAGACGGTGGAGACAAACTTTGATGAATTCAAAGGAAAAGATTGCGTATTCGAGGTGAATTGGTTGAAAACTAAAGGCCTACATAAGCTGTGTTCCGTATTTGAAGGTGTTTAAGAACGATTTATGTCTATAATAAATAGATATGTGTTGGCCCCTGGTGTTGTCTAATAAACCATGTTTACATGCACGGCTACCGAAAAGTTAAAACAGTAATCTGGTAATTCTCCCCGGGGTGGGGGCCTTTGAACAGCTCTTCGGCCCGGTGAGGGGGGAATTTGAACAAAAATTTTTCAAAAATTCAAATGCCCGGGGGGTTGCCCGGGGGGGGATGTTGAAGCTTCGATTTGACTGGTGCATAATAGCAAAGGAAAATTGGCTTTTGAATTGAACAAAAACAGTTTCTTAAGAGATTCTATGTCCAGCTGGCAAACTACCCTGGGAAGGAATATTACACAAACAAAGAACAGAAATGTCTAGAAAATCACAACTATATTTGACTACTAAATGAACTATCAGCGCCAATATTCAACGCGGATGCGACAGCTGTACAAATAGAGCGTATTTCAAAGTACAATTCTGAAACGCAGCAGGATGAAATTTCATCTTGTTATTTTAATAGAAAAGAAGTACTGATTAGCATTAATAAAGGTTTTTAAATGGTAAAAATTCTTTTGACGTTGCATGCCTTTCTTTCGTGCAGCTTGGCTTTATGTAGTAGATAAAATATGAGCGGGAGATCTGTATGGGCGTTTACAATGGCGAGCCGATAGGCGAGCCATTGTAAACGTTCATACAGATCTCACGCGAATATTTTATCCTACTTGGGAAATGAATACATTAAATTGAATGCAAAGTATTGTTATGGGATTCGTTCATTGGACATGCATGCCAGAATGCCATACACATCGGACGCAAATATTTTCACCTACTTGCGAAAGGAAAACAATAAATTGAATGCAAAGTATTGTTTTGTGACATGGATGCCAAAATGCTGTACGTCCCACAGGAGACAGTGCATGAGACAATAATAGAAATATTCTAAATTTTCAGTCACTGCCAAATCGCCAGTATGGCAACAGTTCGTTTTCGTCCGCCGAAAACTGAAAAGGAAGAAATTTTGTTATTGTCTGAAACCGTACCTAAAAACACCAAGTACAATACAAAATGGGCGGTGAACGTTTTTACTGCCTGGCAGAATACGAGAATGAACAAAAAAGCGCAGTTGGAAACATCTGGAGGCAACGGACTTGAGTCGACCAATGTCGAGGACTTGTCAGTCCCACTCGAGCACATGTCCGCCGACAGTTTAAACTTCTGGCTCTGCAAATTCATTTGTGAAGTTGCGAAGCAAACCGGGGAACGCTACCCTCCTAAGACGCTGTACCTACTTGTTTGCGGCATTAATCGCCATTTGGGAAACGTACAAGGAGAAAAGGCGTTTAACATAATGGAGAAAAGTGACAGGAGGTAAAACGACATTCTTTGAAGCAATATTTCATCGCATTAAATTCTATGATGAAAATATGTCCATTTTGTTGTTCATTTTAATCAGTAGAGATCTGTATCAAAAGTTTATGAATACTAATTAGCTGAGCAGGAGTTTGTATCAAAAGTTAATTCTACTGTTTAATAATTCATCAACCCCAGCCTTTCCCTGCTACCTATTCAATCCCTCCCCGAGCTTTCAGACAGTTGATTTGTATTGGGGTTTACAGTTGTGTACATGTGATCTGAATATTGTGCTGGGATTGGTTTGCACGCTCATAAATAATTAATGAATTTTACAAGCCAATTTATAAAGTTCTGGTTACTTGGTATGTGCGCCCTTAAAAATGTCTGTGAATTACTGCAAAGTTCCTCGATTCTGCAATTAAAATGGCAAAAAGGGGTTTACCCAAAGTTTTTAATCTTAGACTGATTCTTTTCATTGCTTTTCTTTTTCTGTTGAGCAACATTCAAGCTACGGCTGGATGCAAATGACGTACATGAACAGTGTCTCATTTTGGGGGAAATTTACTTCCAGCAGCCGTGACGGTCAGCGCCAGCCATAGCGAAGGAGAGAGAAATGTTTAGACAAACGAGCGCATAGCAAAATAACGCCCAAACACAATATAGGCAACCGAACAAACAGACGGTTGAAAGTGTAGTCTCAGACGCTCACTGCCCAAGCTTCAAAAAGCAGTTTAAGCAGCAACGGCATCAACGCCAAAGATAAATTAAAGTCGATTAAAAAACGGCTTAATATTCAAACTAAAAATCTTGCCGAAGAATGTATTTTCAGTCAGTTTGTCTATACTGTCAGAAATATCAAACAAAATGTGTAAGACAGGGTCAGAATTCGGAAAAGAAATTTTAACAATTGACCGTTGTATAGGTCACGTTTTCTTGAATATGCAGAATGTCGCTATTTCACGTTTCTGTTTTGTGACTTTTTGTAAACAGCGGCAAAGAAATGAACAAAGAATTATAACGCACGCTTACAGAGTCATTGTAATCTTTGCGGTTGCCCTAAGTTTTAAGTTTCCTAAGTCCCAAAAAACCGGCGGCCAAATAATGAACAGCCAAACGAACACAAAACAAACGAAAGTCTGGCCGAATAAAAAGACGGCTGAGAGGGCAGAAAACATTTCTGCTATGAAACACTGAACATCAAAGCATACCAAATGACGTTCCCGCCATTTTATCTCAGGGAGTTTTGAGAAAGTTGCATCGAGGGAGTTTGTAATATTCGCGGAAGAACTGGGTACCATGCCTAAAAATAACCTACGAGAGATTACCTTGGTTAGAAGACCTATATGGAGGCTTCATTCTCTTCCCTTGATAATCTCTTGCTTTCAGCCA